>PVJS01001773.1:2500-92436 GCA_004027185.1 Glis glis
TGACAGAGAAAATGTATACACCCTTATAGAGTTTGAAGTTCCTGGCAAACTAACTGTGTAGGCCTCAAAATCTCCAATAAAGTAGGTTTATGTTGGCAATGCTTTTAGGTGACAGGCAAAAGCAAATGAAGTGTTCACATTCATATCAGGAAAAAGTTTATTCACAAACAAAATATGAATGTATAATCAAAATCACAACAGCACAAGTTAACAAGACACCAAGAGTGAGAATCAGCTAATCAACCAACAGATGAAACAAGCCAACAGAAAACTCAAGGGCTAGTACTATAAGACACAGAATACAACAGAGCTCTGTGCAATATGCTTAAAAACAAAGCATCAAAAACTAGAAAGAAAATTAATGAAGTAGAATGTAGATCCAAATTTGAAGGCTAAGGAGAAAATGAAAAGTTGTAAAATATTGAAGAGATAATTGAGATTCCTGGAGACCCTGTGGGAGATTTAGCATAAGAATCATTGGAGTTCTCATAATAAATAGGAGAATTTGGAAGAGAAGAATTTTAGAAAAGTTCACGACCAAAGATTTTTTAGAACATTTAAAAGACACAAATCCTGAGTTCTAAGAAGTCCAACAAAGCCCAAATAAGATAAATAATAAAGCAAAACAGACATAGACTGTCGGGGCATCAGTCTCTCGGGGCCAGCCCGAGGGTCTGATGCGATGCTGAAAGGGGGGCACACGCCGACGGCCCGAAAATCACATACCTCGGACCGGGAGATTTGTCTGGCAAGATCTCGTTTATTAGAAAGCCAAATCCCTCTTTTATAGTAGAGGCAATACAGGAAACTCGCAAACAGTAGGGCGTGACACCACGTCCCCCTGTGATCTATCATAGGTAGAGGCACCTGTCGTCTGTGAGCATGGAAGGAGGTAACTACCTATCACAGCCCTCCTGAGGCTAGGTGGGGCTATCTGTGGTACCTCCCTCCGAGGAATTCGCCAGCGCCATCTTTGCCATTAATATGCTGAATTACTGCCACGTGGGAGAGGCCCAGTACTCTAGAGCAGGCTTCTGCCAGTCCACCAGGCCCTTTCATGGCACTGGGTAGAGACCCCTACAATAGACATAGCATATCAGAAACCAGATCCCAAGGAAAAAGAGACAATCCTAAAGGAAGAGTGCTAAAGCAGGTCATCAAAAAGACAGCAGTTAGATTGACAGCTGACCTCACAACAACGAATGCCAGGAAATGATAGAAAACAATTGTTAATATATTGGTAATGATGAAAAAAATCACCATTACCTAATACCCATAAAATGATCTTTTGTAAGTGAGTGGAAAACAAATACATTTTTAAACCACAAAATTTAAGGCAGTTTATTATCTTCTTCCACAGAAAAACATAGTTCCCTACAGAAAATTCTAAAATGTATATTCAAGAGTAGCAGTTCTTAACCAGTTGCAATTTTGCCTCACGTAGCACATTTGGCCATATTTAGAGTCATTATTGGTTTTCACAGTTGACAGGAAGGTACTACTGGCATCAAGTGAGTAGTGGCCAGGGATGCTGCTGAATAATCCAACAGTTGCACAGCACAGCCCTCCACAACAAAGAATTATCTGGCTCCAAATGTCAATAATACTGAGGTTGAGACACTCTCACCTATGGAGTAGAAGGAAGGTTTAGGAAGGGAAGTTTGAGATACAACAAGGAATATTAGTAAAAGATCTTTGGACAATAGGTAGATCAATCTACACCAACATATGTGTGAGTTTGTGAGAGGAAAATAAGTTAATCATTTGATTTTCCAGGTGCCTAATGACATAATCAATGAGACCTCATAGGCAACAATAGCATGAGTTGGTAGTGAAAAATTAGCTTAAATGTTTTCAGGACTTTTCTGTTGTTTGAAAGGAAAATAAATAGCTTTAGATATCATTAACCAAGCAAAGTAGAATAGTTAAGAGTTGCAACTTAGAGTAAAAAGCTGGGGAAAGTAGCAGGGGAAAGAAAGGAAGGCATCAAACAAACAAAATACAGCAAAGACAAAGTGGTATTGGAACTCTAAATAAAACTTTTTCAAGGAAATGTTTGCCTACATCTTTTTTTTTTTTTTGTGGTACCGGGGATTGAACCCAGGGGCACTCTACCTCTGGGCTACACCCCCAGCCCTATTTTTTATTCTTTATTTTGAAACAGGGTCTCACTAAGTTGCAGAGAGCCTCACTAAGTAGCTGAGGCTGGCCGGCCGCGAACCCGGATCCTCTGGTTTCATCCTTGTTTGCCTACATTTGCACTGCGCCCATCTCCTCAAAGGCCACTCACTACCTGACCTATGTTAATTTTCCCCATTTTTTTCATTAAGTCACAAGTGATCATGATACTGCTTAAGCTAATGGACATTCTATTGTCTTCATCTTATCTGACTTTTAATTACATTTGCTTTTTGACTAATCCCTTCTTGGAATGTTCTCCTCTTATGTATTACATGACCTGTTCTGTAATTTTCCCTGACTGTCTCGGATCTTCCTCTCTGCACCTTTCAGTCTAATACATTCTCCTTCTGAAGTTTAGATACCTGTGTTCCTGATAGCTTAGTTATGAGCACATTTCACACCTTACACTCTTTATTGCTACACAAGCTCATCGACTTTCATGGCTCCAGTTAAAATTAATTTGCTAAAACTTTGAAATGTATACTTCTAGGTCAGACTTTTTCTCTAAGCTCTGCATCAGTATATTATTTCAAATCTAACTCCCTTGCTTGGATTTCTTATAGGCACATCGATATCAACATGTCTGTGATAGTAGCTTTTTGTCCCTGTGACCAAAATACCTGACGAGAACAACTTCGAGGAGGAAACATTCATTTTGGCTGATGGTTTCAGAGGGTTCAGTTCATGGTCAGCCAGATGAATTGGTCTGGGCCTGAGGCGTCAGGGAATGGAGGAGGGAAGCTGCTCAGCTCATGGCAGCCAGGAAGCAGAAAGAGAGAGAGAGAGAGAGAGAGAGAGAGAGAGAGAGAGAGAGAGAAAGGAAGGGACCACAAGAAGATAAATCCTTCCAGGGCATGTCCGCATTGACCTACTTCCTCCAACTAGGTCCTATCTCCCAGTAGTCTATTTATCTATCAATCCATCAAATGGATTGATCCACTGATGAGATGAGAGTGTTCATGATCCAATTATTCCCTAAAAGCCCGACCTCTGAAACTTGTTACATTGGGAAGCATGCTGTCAACACATGAGCGTTTGTGGGACATTCCAGATCCAAATCATAACAGTGTCTAAAATCAAGCTCATTGAATTTTTTCTTTCAAATCTGATCCTCATTCAGATTTTCTTGTCTCAGCAAAGTAACAGTGTTATAAACCAGACCCTTAGGATTCATACCAGACCCTCCCTATTTCCCATAATCTGTGATCAAGTTCAACCAATGAAAGGTAGAGGTTGCACCAAAAGAAAACTGTTGGGTTTTTATTTTTATTTTTACTGTTTGTGGTACTGGGAATTGAACTCAGGGGCATTCCACCTCCACGCCACACCCCAACCCTATTAATTAATTAATTACTTTATTTATGTAGCTAGGTATGTATTTATTGAAATACGGTCTTGTCAAGTTGCTGAGTGCCTCACTAAGTCACTGAAGCTGGCTTTGAACCTGTGATCCTCCTGTCTCAGCCTCCCAAGTATTGGGATTACAGGTGTGTGCCTCTACACCTGTCTTACTTTTGGGTCTTTAAATTACCATATGTAATAATCTACAGCAACACCTCCATCTGTTCTAAAAGACTGCTTGCTACTACAAATTTAGCCTCAAGTTAAATCCTCCTTGAACTTCCTTCAAATTAAATTGCTTCACTTAAGTCTCCTCTACTATCAAAATTTTAAAGTTACCATCGACTCTATCCTTTAATTATCTTTCAAATCCATTCTCTACACTGCAACTCAAAAATATCTAAAAACAATTCAAAATCTATCATGTCCCTTCTCATCTTAAAATCATTCACTAGAATGTTACCACTTTTACAAAGGAAAAAAAATCTCAAAAATTAGCAATCTATGCATATGATTGAAACACAGCACTGACTCTAATAACATCACTAGCTTTACCTGGTGCCACTCTATATCTGACTCTGTGACTTAGCCACAACAAACCGGTTTTCAGTGTCTTATGTTAACGGTTACTTTGCCCATGTTAAGCATTTCACCTTTTGCTCTCTCTGGCTGGAAAGCAACTTAACACTTACATATCAAACTGATCCTTTAAATCAAATCATAAACATTGAGTTTTCAGAGACGTCTCCTTTAATCCCTAATGTGTCATTGTTCCCCTGTTATAAACCCTCCTTTTATGTCTTTTTAATTTTTACAGAACTTACTAAAATTCTATTTGTATATAAATATATATGTAAATATATATTGTATATATGTAAATATATACACACACGTATATGTAAATATATATAGTATATATGTAAATATATACACATATATGTAAATATATACACATATATATGTAAGTATATATATTTATATGTAAATATACACACATACACACACATATATATATGTAAATATATATATACATATATATATATATATATATATATATATATATATATATATACATATTGCCTAACATTTTCCCACTAGGTTATAAGCTCCTCGAGTCAAGGGACCAAGTCTACTCAACTCTTGTGGAGTCAATGTTTCACACAATGCCTTACGTGTAGAGGGTCCTCAATAGGGTTTGTTGTATGAATGCATGAAACAATAGCCCAGATCTACCTACTCACCTTCTCTTTTATTTCTAAGACCAGCTTGTCCTATAACTAGCTCCTTTAAAAACAAATAATAATAATAATCACTTTTATTATTAATAGGCAGGAGGCCATTTATATTTAAGTTTAGGAGGTGATACCTAACAAAAACATAATATTCCATAACACAAATCTGCTGGAAGATACATTCAATTTAAATTAATAAGCAGAATACAATCTCTCCCTCTGAAGCATAGGGACTCAACTTTATGGCACCCTGGTCTTCTTATTGAACAAACAGTCCTTTCTTTGTATTTGCATAATAAAAGACTCTCTGAAATGTATTTCCCCAGAAAAAAGGGGCATCCATTGTGCTAGAATAGTAAAATTCAGTTTTAATATAGAAGGCAGACATTGGTAGAAAATTTTAAGCTGTCTTTCCTCAATATTGGTTTTCACCCATCATTTTTCTTACTAGTCCCTTATAAGAGGATCCCATACTATGTATACAAATATGTATGCATACATGTCTTTTTAGTGTGTCTGTATTGTTTTGTGATTGTCTATGTATATGTTATTGTGTATGGGGACATGTATATGTGGGTATGGGTATGTGATTGTATATGTGCATGTATTTCATTATGGGTATATTTATGTCTATAGAAGTGGATTTATAGTAAATTATAATAGAGATTATCTATATAATATTGTCTTTGTTGAACAATTCTTTAAAGCGATCATGTGCTACTTATGTAATAAAACAAAACCAGTGTTAAAAATTTTAAGTCCATTAGGTAAAATCTTCCAACAAGTCACTTGGGATAGGTAATATTTACATAGCAATAGAACAGATTGTATCTATTGACTTCCTTTAGCAGCTAGCCTCCTTTCTTGTAAAGTAACCTCTATTCATTCATTGAGAAAAATTCCAAAGTTTGCATTTGTAAAATTCAATTCCTAAATTGTCCTGGAAATTAACTTTCTTTCTTAATTTTCCATTACAAATATTTAAAACCTCATTTTGCCTTCCTGCTTTCTCTTGGAGTTTTGCTTCCTGCTTGATTAGTGTGAGCTTATCAATAGACTAGTACACATACAATCTCAGTGAATGGGCACCTCATATTTTCAGTGAACTCTAAGTAAGTAAATTGCTTGATTATGTACTTCCTCATAGACTCAACATTCTTAGCAAAACCCAAAGACTCTTAACATTGACTCTCATAGGATTAACATTGATTTGCATAGGATCTGTTAACACAGCTTTGTTCCATGGAATTACAGCTACACTAACTCCTCTTTCCAGGAAAGGCTCCAGCTCTTGTGTTTACTTCATTGACTGAATCTTTTTAAAGAGGCCTAGAGCATCTAGTACTTGTAGGTATGCTCACTGATCACAAGGGACCATGAAAATCTACATGGTTTCCACCATCGTCTTCATCTTAAACTCTTGCCTTCTTCTACTTCTGGATTCAAGGACTGGATTAACATTGTCTATTTCTAAAAGAGGAAAAAAAGAGCTTTCTTTCTGTGGGTCTTACACTTTACACTTACACTTACACTTACAACAGCCTCTATTTCCTCTGTTGTTCAGCTTTCTTTTTCATTTAAACCATATCATAATTCTGGGGAATATGAGAAGATATATAGGAGAAGATATATATATATATATATATATATATATATATATATATATATATTCTCCTGGGGAGTTTAAGACAGTAGAATAAACAGATGCATCCAATTTTGCTTCCTCCAGAAAAAAACTACCTGACAATAAAGAAAAGTGATTCCCTTTTAAAGGTATAAATTCTCAAGGACAGAGAAAAGAGAGAGGAGAAAATGGTAACAAAAAATTGTAAATTGGAAAGCATATGGATAATTGGTATCTGTTATACAATAAAGAATTTGACTGACCTTTGTCCCTGGTTCCTGTGAGGGAGATTCTAAAACCCTAAGAATTTCCCAAGTGATATATAGAATTGTCCTTGTAATTCAGAAGCCTTTAGATCATAACTGAGTATATGCTATTGAGTTGGTTCATGTTGAGCCCTCAGTTAACTTCAGGATGGGGACTGGTCACCAGAAAGACCAGCCGTGTGATTAGAATTGAGCTTTTGAGCTACCCCAACCTTTAAGTATAGGTACTAGATATCAAGTTCAATCATATGGCCAGTGTTCAATCATGCCTACACGATGATACCTCCATAAAAACTCTGAACACTGAGCTGATCAGAGATCACTGGCTGGTGAACACATCTGTGCACCAGCAAGGCAATGTGTCCTCATTCCATGAGGAGAGGGAGACAGAGCTCTCAGCTCAGGACCCTGCCTAACCTTGTCCTATATGTCTCTTCATTTGACTGTCTCTGAGTTTATCTTATATAGTAAATTAGTAAATATAGTAAAATTACAATTATGAGCATAGCACTTCCTGGGTTCTGCAGGTCATTTTTGTGCATCATAGAACCTGAGAAGATTATAGGAACCCCATAAATTATAGGCAGTTGGTCAGAGATGAAAGTAGGTTAGAGATCCCTTGAACTTGTGGCTAGCTTCTGAAATGAGGGCAATCTTGCTGTGCACCACAATCTTGCTGTGCTTGTTTAACTTGTGGGATCTACACTAATTGCATGTGGTTAGTGTCAGACTTGAATTATAGCATGCCCAGTCGTGGTTGATGTCTGAATAGTACCATATTTGATTACTCCTGAGTTGCTCACTAATTTTTTTGCACTTCAAATGTCTAAAAATTGAAATGCATCTCATAATTGGTGGTATATATATAGTAAATGGTAGTGTTTTTTCCTTTAATGGTATATAAATTAAATGCCAGATTTTACAACTAGAGCTATATAAAATTTGAGGACATACTATAAATAACTATCAGCCCTAGATCTGAGAAAGCCTGCTTCCAAACCTGAAATGGGAAAAAGTTAAAAACAATTCAACTTACCTCTAGAAAAATCATGAAAACTCATACAATTCATGTACTTTTGAATTGGGAGATAAATGAGGTGTAAGAGTGAAATAAGGATGACTGAGTAAAATCTGTTTGAAAAACAGTTAAGAAAAAATCTTTTAGGAAAAAAAGGGGGTTGGGGGAATGTTAAGTGACTTATTCATTCTGAATTGTGACTGTAGGACTGTTACCTCAGTCTTCTGTTGCCCCTGTGCTTCCAGAATGGTGCCAGTGGAAACTTTGTTTCCAAGAAGATTAGAAAATACTTTTTGAATGTTTTATGGGCACACGATAAAAGACCTAATGATTCTGACAAAGAGAGTGTCTTTAAAATAGACTTTCTCGGTCAATGTATATCCTCATTGTTGATAGCCCTGGCTTGTATCTGTTGACTTCATGTAGTAATTAATAGTCATATTTCACTCTTAAAATAGGCCTGTTATGGACCATAAGTTTTATAGTTATTAAATCTAATAGCAGATCTGAAAATTATCAGAGCTTCTAATAATCTCTCAAATGTGAGTAACCAAATATTACCAGACAATATAGGAAACACTAAAATGTAAGATAGGGACAAAATGAAACAAACCAACCTGCATGGAGTAGACATCAATAAACAGGAACCAATCTGAGTGGAGAAGAAAGCTTAAAAAAAAATTAAGTGACCTGAAAGAAACAATGTGTTTATTAGGTGTGTCAAGGAAGATGTACTCTTATGCTAACAGGGAACTTTGGGGGAAATAATAAAAAGAAAAAAAGAGAGGGAGAAGGAAGGGAAGAAAGAAAGAAAGAAGGAAAGAAGTCTTGGAGGGTAAAAACAGAGTAGAAGGAATATTCAGTAGAAGCATTGAAGGTAAACTTAAATAAATCATCCTGAAAGTGAAAGGACCAAGACTGCAAGGAGTTGAGAAAAGATATAAAAATTGAAGGAAAAGTTTAGGAAGTTACATAATAGAAAGTTATCTTCACATCTCCAGAAAAAAATGCTTTTCAGACCTATAATTCTACAGACATACTCACACACATGAATCAATAAACTTCAACCCGCTCACGTTGTTTTTATCTCGTGTGGCAAAGGCTGTACTATGCAGTAAAATCAAATGTATGACATTTTGCTAGTTAGAAGGTGATCTCAAGGTTACCGATTTTGGTAAAGGAATATTCAATAGATAACTTCTGTGACTAGCATCATGTAAAACTAGGGGTTTCCCCTCCGCCAGCCCATGACTCCATTTTATTCTGCTTCTGGGTCTCTTGAACTGCACGTCCTCTCAGCAGCTGATTAGGGAGTGCGTAGACTGTGCCTGGCACCAGCTTAAGCTGAGGCACTGTGTTAAAAGATGCTGATTATACTCTTTGTTGATAAATTATAAGTTGTGTTTTGTTCTTTCACTTGTTGTGTTTTCTTTATATTTTATACTGTGATTTATTATTTATGGTCATAAGAGATGGACAGTGAAGGAAGAGATGTGTCACGATTTCTACCTCTTTGTATCAATAATAACTAATACATAGAACAGAAGAAGGGTAAAGCAAGTTAACATTTATTAATCTTCTATTGTGTCCCAATCACTGTAAGGAGTTATTACTGTAAACATTTTTTTAAGGTGAGAAAAAAACACACTAATTATGTGGCTGATGTTATTAAGAATAGTGTCTGTCTGTCCTGACTCTAAAGTGTATTCTCCTTGATGGTTTTATTATTCTTCCTGCTGTCTTATATGGTTAATAAGTATTTACTGATCGAATAAATAAGACCTAATTTGATCAAATATGTTCTATTAGCAAAAATTTAAAATTAGTGTCACTTTCTCTGCGTTGGAATGCTAAACTTCCACGGATTATTTGTGGTAATATGGTTTTAGTATGAATAATATATTCCACTGGGCAATATTTTGTTTACTTATAGCCAGATAAATCATCTTCTTGATTTCTTCATTTGTTCTTTAAAAATTGGATTTAAAATTCTCATAGGATTATTTCAATTCCTTTAATACCAAAGGAGAGTTTCTTTTCTACATTCTATAAGATATGACATCCAAACATCTTGGGACATTAAGCAATATTGTTTGAAATTATGATCATACTGAGCTCTACATAGATTGTTTTCATGTACTTGGATTAATTAAAAAACATTAAGCATTCATAATAATAAGAAATATTTGGAATGAAAGGAAGATCTGGCAATTCCTTCCCAGCTTACCTTAAAAGCATTTGTTTAAGCAGGGCATGGTGGCACATGCCTGTAATCTCAGTTATTGAGAGGCTGAGACAGGAGGATTGCAGGTTCGAGGATAGCCTCAGCAATTTAGTGATATTCTTTTTCAAAAATAAGAAATAAAAAGAGCTGGAGGTGTAGCTCAAAGGTAGATTGCCCCTGGGTTCAATCCCAGTACAAACAAAACAAAACAAAGCAAAAAAAAAAAACACCCAAAACCAAAAAACCAAAGCTTTTGTTTAGTTGCCTAAAATAACTACTTTGGAAGAAAAACATGCGAGGAAATTCCTTGTTCCTTAAAATAACAAATACCTTATCTAAACAACACCAGGACAATAAATAACTTATGCTAATAAATAGAATTCCTTTCTTGTTTCTGTTTCAATATTCAAAGAAGACATCTGGCTTTGTAAAAAAAAAAACCAAAATGCAAGACACTTTGAGAAAAGTGGAATTGGCAGGAAACAAATGACTTTAGCAACAGAGCGCAGTTGAATGGAAACTCCTTGTGAAGAGGCATAAGGAGTATTTCTCACTTGACAAAGATTACAGACCAAGGAAACCCACCTGCTGATGAGAGAGGTAACAGAAATGCAGCCAGCAACACCTGGAAATAACCAAGAATCAGGGAAATGCACAAGTTTCACCATTTGTTGCCACTGTAGATGCTGTGATAAGTGTCCAATCCAAAAAGAAAAAAAAATGGCCTTTTTGGTTTGTAGAGGCCTCCTGCCCTTCTAGCTCTCAGGCAGGGATTGGCACAGCAGCGGAGGCCACAGAGGGCCAAAGTCTAAATGTGCAGGTTACCGCCTGGCGAGATCCATCTGCACTCAAGGGAATAAACACTTCCACTCAGCAAATCTCCTCTCTCCATTGTGTCAAAAGCAAGCATTTTGCTGTTTGTGCATTGCCAACAACCAAGATTTTGCAAACCTCTGTCGACCCTGACAAGAGCCATTGTTGCTTTTCTTCCCCCCTGATAGCCATGTAATTGGTAAGAAGCTGGAATCAATATTCCAAGTGAAAACAGCAAATGCTTTCCTTTGAGTAGAAAGAGGAGTTTTGTGTTTTTTCCAATAATGGAGATGATTCAGATTGAATCATTTTTAGTGATCCCACTTGACTTATTTATTCATTGATAAATATTAAAAATATTCTGACTTTGTATTTTTTTTCTAGGAAGCCCTGATTCCTGATGGATCCAATCAGCTTTCCACAAAAATCATAGCCTTGCCCAGTCATAGAAAAACTGCCTGAGTTCTGTGATATTCATGATGAATAAAACAGAAGGGTCCCCAAAAGCACTGGCTTAGATGGGCCTGGGAAAGTTTCACAGAAGTATGTATTTGAGATGGGTTTTACTTTTATTTTTTATACTCTTATTGGTGCATTATAGTCTCACATCATAATGTAGTTCATAGTAATCGTGACATACATGCACACAGCACTTGGTGAGTTTTCCTGGCTCCCATCCCACTCCGTCCCTTCCCCATACAAAATATTGAGATTGGCCTTGGTATTCTTACATATGACATTATGACATTATGTACAATATTGTCAGTGGAAGTGTTTCCTTCATTAATTTTCCCTCTCCCCCCTTCCCAAAACCACCTCCCTCACTCCACTGGAGTTTCTCCTCCATTGTCTAAAATCTCTTTTATATCCCAGTTACTCCTTCGCTTCTGCATATGAGAGAAAACATGAGCCTTCACTTTCTGTGACTGGCTAATCGAGATGGGGTTTTAAATATATATACATATAAATATATATGACATTAATATTTATTGACATGTGTATCTTCACTGTACTAGAGGCTTTAGGTTACTTTTATCATTTTCACAACAACACAATGAGGAATTATTACTTTCATTTTACAATTAAGGAAATAAAACATCAAATGGTTAATTAACATAAATGTAGATAACCAGTGAGAATACGGCAAAGCTGGGACATAAACCCAAATATTTGCCTACCCATTAGATCCTGAATATTTCCATATTTAAGGAAGTGAAGCCCTCAGTTGTATCTGACGACCTCTATTAAAGTAAACCAGTATCTCATAAGAATGCTCTAAATACGGGATGAAAAATAGATGTGGGTTGTGATATAATGGAGTCATTCTATAATTCTCTGTTCTTAGCTGCATGTTTCAACTATTTAAAAGGAAAATTAAACATTTTAGACGTAAAAAATAAGATATATTCAGGATTAATGAAAAAATATACTTGGAAATATGTCAGGGTAAAATTTTTCATAAGAAGTTAAAAGACATGTTTCCAGAGATAAAATAAAAATACTGGGCATTTCATTTGATACATGAGCTCTAAAGTCATAGTGCATCATTAATACCTATTAAAGAAAAGGAACAGGAATTGATGAATATAATGATAACCTGAAATATTACTTATGAGAGAAGGTAGATGAGGACATCTTTTGAAATATAAATGCTCAGGGAAAACCATTTATCTGATATCATTATCAATGAATCATTAATTAAATGTAGAGAGAAGATAATGTGATTGGGAAATTGTTTTCAGTCAGAATTCCTAAAATAGTACAGTACATGGCAAACAAACTCTTAGTAATAGCCTATCATCAAATTTTTAAATGATCTCATGGTGAACATATGCAAGATTATAAAATGGATTTAGAATTTGACTGCTTAAGTAAATAAAAATAAACAGAGAATTAGAATAATACAATCAACTAGCTAAACTTTATAAATTTCTTATATTTTGAGCCATTTCTACAAAGAGAATCACAGTTTTTTTTTTAAACTCATGGAAATACCTTTCTTTAAAATTTTATATTTAGCAACCTAGGAAATCTTAATAAATTTAAAATCTTATTTGTTTTATTGGTCACATTCTTTGACTTGTCTGAAAAAAGTAGAATGAATGATAGAAAGATGACAAAAATAACTGAAAATTAAGAAATGCTTTTCTAGTTGGAATCAAGATCAAAGAGAAAACTCAAAATAAAAATTAAAAATATATAAATATATTAGAAGGACATGCATTTTGTAAGAACACCTGTGGGACACAGGTGAAATATGTTCAAGAAATTAATATTATACATTTGAGTTATTTGGTATTATAGAAGAAAAACTGAAAACATGAACCAGGAAGTCAACTGGAGGGATAAGAGAAAAGAGGAAAAAATAAGGAAATATGCACATTTAATAAAAGAAAATTATAAAGATTAAAGTTGAAACTTATTTAAATAAAAATGCAAAATAGTAAAAAAAATCTAATTTTTAATAAAATGATTAAGTATACTTAAGTCCGGGGAAACTCAAATAACTTTTTTATCTGCAGTTTCAAGGATAGAAAACCAAAACACATAATTCCACAATACATTTGGAAATCTAACACAGCCCTTTGAGAAATTAATACATCAAGTATCATTAGTTAGGTAGTTAGATTCAACTGCAGTGTACATTTTTTTCTATAGGAGATAGTTAATATGGCAAAATTTATTTTTATTTTTTATTTTTTATTTTTTTGCAGAACCGGGGATTGAACCCAGGGGCGTTCTACCTCCGAGATACACCCCTGGCCCTATATTTTATACTTTATTTTGAAACCAGGTCTCACGAAATTGCGGAGGACCTCACTAAGTAGCTGAGGCTGGCTGTGAACCCAGATCCTCCGGTCTCAGCCTCCCAAGTACTGGGATTACAAGCATGTGCCACCACACCCAGCAAAATTTATTTTTAATATAAAATATAGCAGGATGTGGTGGTGCTCACCTCTAAGCCCAGTACTTGGGAGGCTGAGACAGGAGAATTACAGGTTCGAGGACAGCCTCAGCAAGTAACAAGACTCTCAGCAACCTAGTGAGACCCTGCTTCAACCCCCCCCAAAAAAAGGGCTGGGGTGTAGATGAGAGGTAGAAAACCCTTGGTTTCAATTCCCAGTACCATACTCTCACAAATTTTATAAAAATTTAAAAAGGATCATTCATAACCATAATTATTTAACAATTTAAAAGATATATGTTGTGTAAAACAATGAAAAAATATTAATACTGAGAGCATTGTATTTTTTTTTTGCAAAGTATAGACTAATAAATTTGACTCAAAAAACAGTAGCAAAAAGAAATCATTGCCATGTTTGAAATCCTGGTATTTATCATTAACAGGGCATGATGTAGTTTGTAGAGCAATAGTTCATTCATTACCATTGTCATTCAGGTGCAAGGTTAGATCACAATTTTTTTTATCCATTCCACTATAGTTGGATATTTGATTTTCAATGACTACTACAAAGATACTATGATCTTTCTACGTGAGCTCAATTTGTCAGGTCTGTTTTTGATGTCTTCTTCCTAAAACTCTTATGTTTCCTCTTTTAATTTTGCACATTTGTCTCTGAACAATAGGTACATTCTCTTATTTCAAGTATGAACTTAAAAGCTTCTTCCAATGGCCTGTTTGCTCTGCACCTCACCTTCAATTTCCAAAAAGAAAATTAGGCACTAAGGAGTTGCGAGAAAAGCAAATCCGGACACATGATAGTGAGTGTGAGACTCCATAAGCTCCCAACTAGATAAAGTGCCTAGTAAAAGGGAATAAGAGAGATACTAAAATCAGGCTTCTCAACGACAACAATATACACGAGGAAACAGCAGAGTAATACTTTTAGACTATTAAAGGGAACTGCAGAAGTTAAAATTTCACATACCATGTACTTTAAGTACGAAGGTGAAATGAATCTGTTCTCAGACAAACACAGCTTCAGAAAACTTACCAGTATTACACCAGCCAGAAAGTAAAATGAAAGAATGGAGGAGCCAGGGTGAATAAATAATGTGGTAAAATGTATTGTTAAAACAATAAAAAGCAATGAAAATAATAACAAAAATGAATGGCAATAACTATCAGGAGAGAAAATATGAGGTGATTTAATGTGGACCACTTGGTGGTGAAGGTGAGCACACAAGGTGCCCAAAGGTGTCCAAGGTTCCCGTGTTTCTCAGGGTGAGCCTAGATTAGGTGTCAGAGCTGAAAGAATAAATGTTTTTCATGGATGTAATAAATTAGGACTAACTAAAATAAAATTAAAAATAATGTGTACATTCCTTCTATCTGAAGTAAAATAGCTGTTTCTTTAATGAAAGTTGAGAAAGGGCAAACTAAACAAATAAATGGCAAAATGACATGTGATGGCAGAAGATTATTTTAAAATAGTAATTGATATAAAAGAATTAAACTAAATTATGAAAGGAATAGTAAGATAAGTGAAATGTGAAGTGGTATTTTTGTACAAGAGAATGATTTTACAAAAAGGTTGAACATAAGATGAATTATATACTACATAAATATACACCAATTTGATATATTAATCAGTAACAAACAGGGATACTATATGTGTATTTATACAAAGAAAGATTTTCATCCTGACTCTCCTCATTATTCCTTTGTTTTTTTTCCTTCAGATCCTTCCACGACCTCCCCATTAATTACTGACATATCCTAGGACAGTGGTGCACACTGCATGATAGGAGAAATAATTGTGGTATAATAGATACTTTCATATGGTCTTTTAAGGGACACATTTACTTAAATGTACATTTATTTTGATATGCATTTGTAAAAATAACTAGCCAAACAAATTGGGTTGTTTTAGAGTCATTTTATATAAAATATATTTATTTATTTAAAATATCAGGCAATAGATAATCCAGATGATATTTCAATTTGGCAAAAAAATTTAAAGAAATAAAACAATTGGTGTAGGAAGATTCTGGAAACATGAGTATAGTGATGTATCATCTTCATTTTCATTTCTGGATGGCCATTTCTTTTAAGTAATATAATCCCCTTATGGTTTTGAAAACACTTGAGCAATATTTGCCATCCAGTAAACAATAACTAAAAATTATAATTTTTTATTATATGTTGGGAGCAGGATAAACAAAATTACTACTTCAACCTTCAAGGATTTATTGTTACCCAAATAATTTAAAATATCATGAATGTGGCATGAAACCTTGAAGAAAAGTTTAGAAAAAGAAATGAAGATAGATACTTAAAGACATGCAGAAGTAAAGACAGAGCGAAAATAGTTATGAAAGACTGCAAACAGTTACAAAGAGATAAGCAAACAATGAAAGGAAACAGAGAAAAAATAATGCGAAGCCACACAAATCTGAATTTGGGTTCTTTTGTGCCAAAAGTCTACTCCAAGACTGAATAGCAACTCTCTTTTAAGAATCAAAGTGGTGGGCTTCATAAAAGTCAGTAATTAGAGTCTTCTTACACACCATGTTTCAGAAGCATATCATATCAGGGCTTTCTACCTTTGTGTGCAAAGAATGTTAACATCAATACCTTTGGATAAGTTTTGTTGTACCTGGAGCAACATATTCACACAATTTGAATCTTATTTGTGTTTGGAACCACAAATTATGCAGTTATTTTCACAGAACCTGTCAATTCTTATTTAAAAATTTAGAATATTTGAAGTAAGGAATAAACAGTGACTAATAAAGGAAACAGTACTTAATAGGTGTTTCTATTTATGGAATGATATGCGTTCATGCCGATAGCAAAGTTAGAGTTTTCTGGCCAACCTGTGGCCAGAAAAGACGTAAGTAATGAATTCACTTTTCAGAGCAGATTCATGAATGTCTACTAATAACATAAGAAGATCAATTGTTCTGAGAACTGTGTTTAAATAAATACAAAGAAGAGAAACACACACACTTAGCAAAGTTAAAGTTTTCTGGCCAACCCATGGCCAGAAAAGACTTAAGTAATGGATTTACTTTTAAGTGACATGATCTTATATAAACACTGGAAATACCATGCTTTCTGAGAACCACATTTAATGAAATATAGCTCCTATATGTTTGTACTTCTGACTAGGAATGCACTTGTAGCCAAACTGATCCCTGAAAATATTATAGGGATGATGATAAGCATCTTAAAATTCACAGGAAAGTCCCCTAAAATTAACTGACCCCAAATGTCAATGATATCAAAACTGAGAAACTTTGATCTAAATAAAAGAAGATGCATGAAATATGCAAGAATTAATGTTAAGACAGCAATCTCCCCATATTGATTTATAGAGCCAACACAATCTCTGTCAAAATCTCAGCAGGAGTTATTCCCCCTAAAATTGAAAGAGTGACTCTGAAATTTACAGAGAAAATCAAAGACAGAGGATAACAAAAACAATCTTGAAAAATAAGAATGCTTTCCAGGGCTTAGGCTTCCTGATGTCAAGCTTACTATAAAGCTGAAGTAATCAAGAGAGTATGTTACAAAGGATAGATAATATAGAGAAGAGGAATAGAATTATGAGTCCGAAAATAATCTCTTACATGTATGGCCAATTGATTTTTAACAACGGTACAATTCAGTGGTGTGAAGGATAGCTTTCAAGAAATAGTGCCAAGATAATTCTGTATCCACATGCACAAAACTTGTCTTTAGACTCCTACTTCCCAAACCTATAAAAATTTTAACTCACAGACTTAAATGCAACATATGTACCTATGTAACTTCTAGGAAAAAACAGGAAAACATTTCTGTGACCATGTGGTAGGCAAAGATTTCTTAAACACAGCACTAAAAGTACTACTCATAAAAGAAAAAGAGATAAATTGGACTTCACAAAATTAAAATCTCATGTACTTCAAAAAAGACCATTAAGAAAATGAAAAACAAAATAAATAAGCCAATACCACAAAAACAACAAATCACACAGTCTGGGAGATAATATTTTCCAATCACATATCTGATGAAAGGAATTATATTTACATATTATTTTACAATTTATATAGTAATAAATTATATATTAATAGTTGTACATAAATTTATATATGTGATAATTTATATAATTATACTTATAATGTACTCTTACAAATCAATAAGAAAACAAACTCCTAAAATGAAAACAAGAGCAAAGAGGAGATGCATGGATGTCTACTAATAACATAAGAAGATCAAGTGGTCTGAGAACTGTGTTTAAATAAATACAAAGAAGAAAGACACACACACTCAACATCACTGGTTCAGGGAAATGAAATTTTAAGCTGCCATTTCATGCACTAGAATAGCTCTTAAAAAAAGACAATAACAAGTGTTGGTGTGGAGATGGAGAACCTGGAATCCTCGTTCATTGCTCATGAGCATATAAATAATATGGCCATATGAAAAATAGTCTGTTAAATTCTTTAAATGTTACATGTAAATATCTCATACAACCCTAAAATTTAACTTCTTTGTGTCTATCAAAAAAACCTGACATATACACACAAAAACTTGGACATGAATATTCATTACAGCTTTATTTATAATAGCCAAATAGCCATCAGTTGGTGAATGGATAAATAAAAGGTTATAATCCATACAATGGGATACAGTCATAAAAATTAACAGGCAGTCCTATGGTATCGCATGAATACACTGCTGTTATAGTATCATGCTTGGTGGAAGAAGCTAGTTGCAAAAGGTCACATATGGTATGATTCCATTTATATAAACTGTATAGAACAGGCAAATCTGTAGATACAGAAAATAGATAGGTGGTTTCCCGAGTTTAGAGACAGGGATGGGGATTGACTGAAAATGGGCAGGATGAATATCTTTGGGGTGATGAAATTAATCAAAAATAGATTGTGATTATATCACATTTCAGTTGACCTAAATAACATTACATTGTTTATCTCAGGTGACTTTATGGCATATATATTATGCTTCAGCAAAGCTGTGACAGGAAAATGAGCAGTGAGCTCATTGTCCCCCTTATGGGAGAATGTTGAGTTACCCACTGTATCAGTGGCTCTCTGTCCTCCCACTCACATCCTGCTGGTTTTGCCATTTCCTGGCATGCTGCTGTCCTTTTTTTATTTTTTGTAGTACTGGGGATTGAACCCAGGGGCACTCTACCTCCAAGCTACACCCCCAGCCCTATTTTTTTATTCTTTATTTTGAAACATGGTCTCGCTAAATTGCGGAAGGCCTCACTAAGTAGCTGAAGCTGGCCATGAACCCCGATCCTCTGGTCTCAGCCTCCCAAGTACTCCCCCCCCATCATTTTTAAGAGCTTTCTCTGGCCATAGAATCTTGATCTACTTGCTCTTGGCAGGCAGGAAGTACTGTGAGCATCAAGGACTCCTGGAGCTGACCTTGACTAATGACTGACAGAAGCTCATCGAACCCTGGCCCCCAGCTCCCTGGCCCCTAAGTAGGATAAGATTAAGTTCCATTTTTCCACAGTCTTAACTTGTCTGATAATGCACACTTGTGACCTCCCTCTCCTCCTTCATTTCCTTATTTCTTTGTGTTGCACTGAAATCCCTTCATCTACTGTATTTCCCATCTGTGGCAGACTGCCTTACTAGTTATTCCTACAGAACCCATTTTTCATTCTTCTTGCTGAACATGAGACCCCCCAGCCATGAGTTAAATATATCTGCCTCTCTTACAGCAGAGCGTCTTCGTGTAATGTGAAGAGAAAGGATGTGTGTACTTTCCAGGTCATAGACAAACTACTTTTCCTAGACTCTGAATCATTTCATCCTTTTGTTTGGATTTAAATTAGGTAGTGTTGACCATATTGATGAAAATCCCACTCTAGAGCAAAAGATCGAAGTGTCTTAAGTACCTGCATGACCAAAAAGGGATGGGATGACCCTGCTAGCCTAGACTTGTCAGACTGTTATATGATGGCAAAATAATGTTCTATATTATTTAAAAAATAGTTTTTGGAGGATCTCTTCCTTATACCACCTAACCCTTCCTCATTATACAACCTTCCTGCGGTATCTTTGGGTTCTATTCTACTACTTGCACTATTAAGTATGTGGTGACCTGCTTGGTAATTTATTACAGCCTAATTGACTGCATTTTTTATCATGTTTAAATAGAACCTAGAAATTTTAGTAACATATATTTTTTTCTCAGACTCTTTAAAGTCCTACCAGTTGAAACCACAGATTTGTGTCACCCTGTTGGTGCTCTGTAATTACATGCAATGAACACTGTAAAACATCAAGATCTTGGCTCATAAACCAGAGTTTTTGGCCTTTTTTGTGGATTAGTGGTGAGGAAAGTGGCGGCAGATGGCGTTCCCCTGGCAACTGTGAATTGAACTCTCCAGTTTCTGTCACTACCTGCCTGAAGGTTTCAAACTTGTAGGCAGTTTAATTCCTTTGACAGACTTGTTAAAGCAGCAGCTGAGAAGATCTCTCCTTGGGAGCAGAAGCACGCTAAAACTGCCAGCCCTCCTTCATCCAGTTCACTTCTAGGGCATCTGGTTTTATCAGGGGTCATAGTCTCTCCTGATGCATGGAGAGCCCCTGCTCTCCATTGAATGGCTGAAGAGCAGGGCCCAAATGATAGAGATGAGTTTCAGTGCCTTCAATGCTAAAGTTAGGCAGCTGCACTCTGGCAACCCCAGAGCACAAGTGGGTGAGGTGTCTGAATGTTTCACTGACATCCAGATAGTGATGGCCACCCTAGAATAACTGTCTGCTCCAGTTTGGAGAAGAATCCTTCCCTATGGCGTGTTGAGTTCCCCTGGAAGCAGATTCTCAGATGGTGTGTAGGATGTTTATTGGGGAATACTTCCGGGCCAACTCCTGTGTAAGGGAAGGAAAGAAGGAAGGATTGAGGAAAGGGTAGAAATTCTTCTAGGTCACATAAGAAGGACACTGGGTGAAGTCAGGATGTCTCAATAGTTGACTGCATTATGGAGACGGGGCTGGGTCTTTATAGCCCTACATTCACTAATCATCGTATGCAGGCTGGACACCATCACTGCAATATGTGGGTGCACTCCAACTTATTTGTAGGGGTTTCTTTTACATTTTCATTCAAAATTCAAATTCTGGAAGGTTTGACTAGTCTGATCATATACTTATTTCTTACTCTGACCACATTGTTCTCCTAAATCTTTTTGTCTTCTTCATTCTGTTTATAATCTCAATAAATGTCAGTTCCATCCTTCTTGTTGCCCACATTAGAAATCTAGATGTGCTGTAACATTTACACACACAGCTATTGTTACAGATATAACTACATCTGTTACAACAATTACATACACTGATCTATTAACACTTTGTCCACCTCTCTACTTCTCACCCCAACTCCCACCCTGGACTCATATAGCACAGACTAACATTTTCTTTCTTTTATTGTATCTTCTTTATATGGACACCCAAAAATTTGCAGTAAGAAAAAGTTATCTTTCTTGTCCCCAACCACTGAAGAAATTTCAATCACATTGTTAGCCAGGGCTTAATATGTCTGCACAAATAATCTTCTGTGTCTTACAGTATTCTTTATATATAAATATATGTATATGTCTGTATAAATAATCTTATATATCTTATAATAATATATATAAATATGCATAATATGTCTGCATAAATAAGCTTATATATCTTATTTATTACCTATAAAAGATACACATATGTGCTTTCCTCAGAATAATACAGACATAAATTTTTTAAATGTTGAATCATATTAAAAGACTCATAATGAGACCAGGAAGGTTCTTTTCCAGATACCACAGTCAATTGTCTTGGAACAAATACTTCCAAAAATTTTTGCTATTTTTCCTGCCATTTTTCTTGTGTACATAATTAATGTGCTTATATTAATGTTTCTCAAATAATTAGTGTCAGACTTTATGTACTGACTTCCTATTATGTCAAGTATGGATGCCCACCCTCCTTGCCCTTCCACCTTCAAAATGCTTTCAATGTAGGTCTGAATATTTATACTCTCTAGTTTTCTGAACCTGTCAAAAAGCAAGACCCTGTCTCAAAATAAAAAAATAAAATAAAATAGAGGCTGGGGGTATACCTCAGTGGTAACACATCCCTGGGTTCAATTCTCAGTACTGAAAAAAAAAAGAGTGAGCTGCTTAAATAGTGACTAGAAGCTTGGTGTATGTGATTGGCTTGTTGATAGCACATGAGTTACTTTTCTGAGCTTCCTGGTTTTCTGCTAGGATACCTGTGGAACCACACTTTGGATACTGATAATCCTACCTGCTTATTTTTCAGAAGCATAAGCCAGAAGGGTGCTGAAAGTCTAGTAGTTGAATATGCAAATATGATCTTGTTTTCCACAGTAACTGCTTTCCATGGTAACTGGTCTCCCTAATTCCAAAACTTCTCTAATTTCCTTCCTCTATTAAAAAGTAACTGTTTCTTGCAGATTGGGGAGGGAAGGGTACATGGGAGGTAAAGATGTAAGAATATAATAGCCAAAGTTCTTCAGAGCTTTATGAAATTCTTTTATTTTCTAACTCATGTCTCACTCACATCTTTTATGGTATTTTTTAAAATTATGCCTCAAATTTCTAAGCCTTTCCAACTTCTTCTGAGACACACTGGCTTGTCTATTGTCAATGTCTTTTTCATGGGTTATTTAGCTTTTAATATTCTATTAATCCTTTCAGTTTCCATTGAATATTAAGAATTGCTTAAATTATGTATGATTAAATTATATTAAAGAACATTAGATCCAGTCTAGTCATTTTGCTTACCTTTCATTAATTAATTAATTCAAACTAGATTTATTGTGCTGGGCACTGGTTAGATGCTTAAAATACAATCGTGAGTGTACATGTTTGTTTGTATGACTTTGAACCTCACTATGTTGTATAATTACAATGCACCAATAAAAGTATAAAAAATACAATAGTGAAGAAAACATAAAAAATACCTATCTGCCTGAAACTTGCTCTCAAACAGGAGTTATAGACTATGTTTTTTAAAAGTATCATATTTTGTTTTAGATGGTAATACAATATATAATATGATATAGCATATAATATTTGTTTATAACTTAGATAGCAGTATAAATAATATTTTTAAAAAATATAATTTTTAAGCTGGTTGTGGTGGCTCACACTTGTAATCCCAGTACTTGGGAGGCTGAGACTGGAGGATCCAGATTTGCGACCAGTCTCAGCTACTTAGTGAGGCACTCCACAACTTAGTGAGACCTTGTTTCAAAATAAAGAATCAAAAATAGGGCTGGGGGTGTAGCTCAGAGGTAGAATGCCCCTGGGTTCAATTCCCAGTGCCAAAAAAAAAAACCAACCAACCAAACAAGCAAACAAAAAATATCATTTAAAAATATATTGTATTTTAGATGACAACACAATGGTGAGAGGGTATGTACACATTCAAATTTACTATGCAATATCAAATTCTTGTCTGGATTGGCAGTGAATGGGAATTCTTGCTTTATGTTCTAGTCAACACTTAGTATTGCTTGATACTGGAGTTTTTTTTTTTTTTTTGCAGTACCGGGGATTGAATGCAGGGGCGTTCTACCTCCGTGCTATGCCCCTGGCCCTATTTTTTATACTTTATTTTGAAACCGGGTCTCACGAAGTTGCAGAGGGCCTCACTAGGTAGAGAGAGAGAGAGAGAGACAGGGAGAGAGAAAGAAAGAGCTGAGGCTGGCCGCGAACCCGGATCCTCTGGTCTCCGCCTCCCAAAGTACTGGGATTACAAGCGTGCGCCACCATGCCCGGCTGATACTGGAGTTTTTGATCAATATATTTGGGGAAATTGAAATATCACTATGGGTTTAAATCAAATTCTCCAAATTATTTATAATACTAAGTAGCCTTTCATATATTTATGGGCTTTTTGTGGTTTATCTGCAATTCCTGCATCTTTTGTGCATTTTTTAAATGATTTCTTAATATGTTCAGGGAAGTAATATGTTAAACATTTTACAAATATTTTGTTTTCAAGCTTGTGTCTTTACCTAATGAAACTTCAACTAGTTTTAGCTGATAATTTTGCATTAAAAGTTAGAAATACAACCATGACTAAGTTCCCTTCTTCAAGAAATTCACAGCAGGGGCTGGTGAGGCTGCAATGGCAAGTCACTGTTGAGTGTTACCTTCTCAGATGCCAGTGTCCTCCTGTCCTCCCTCTCTCTCCCCTCCACTTTTCCTGCTGTGAGAAGCTTTTTGTTTTTAACCCTATCTTGTTTCCCCACACTGCTACATACCTTCTTTTAAAATATATGTTCCCTGTCCCTTCCCTAGTTATAAGGTATGCAAGAAAAGAGAATGAATAGAGAGAAGGTCGCTTGCAGGAAGAAATGGAGGACAAATGGCAAGGGCGAGGTCTCCTGGATACTAACAGAGATGAGAGAGGGTGGGGCATGAGGTGTTGATAGAGTAGCACTGGTCAGCAGGTACACTGTGTAAGATGCTACCTAGAGGGAGGGACTTTGAAAGAGCATTTCCTCTGAAATTGAAACCAAATTATATTCCCAGAGAGTTGCAAATAAAGTTTCAAATTCCAGTTTTGTTTACCAGTTCACCAACTATTGATTGATTGCATGCTTTATGAATGACACCTTTCAAGTAAGGATACAGCAATAATTAAAAGATCGACCACCATGCTGTCTACAGAGCATAGGAAGGCAATTTAGAAATGAGTAAATCATTGGATAACATCTGAAATGGATATAAGTGTTGCAATAGGGATCTTCATAAACTTGCTAGATTTTATTTCTGTGAAAGAGATGTTGAACAAGGACTGAGCTACATGTGGATCCAGGCATGTTTGGGGCTACAGTTATGGTGGGAGTAAACTTAGGGTTCTTTGGGAGGTTAGATGTAGGATATTAAAACTTAGTTTAGTGGGTTTATGAAAGGCTTCTAAGAGGATGGCCAAAGTCTCAAAGGTGATAAAAGAGTCATGCAGTCAAAAGTGACAGAAAAAGTGTGCATAGGAGAAAAGTATGTTTAGAGGCTTAGAAGAATGTGGAGTAGTAAGCCTCGGGTCATTTGGTTTGTTGTAGCCCATGGAATTGTCATAGTCAAGGTGAGAGATGCCAACAGAGGCTAAACAGACAAATAGAACTTCCTATGGTAAACTATGGGAATGACTCTGAGGCCAGTGGGGGCAGAGAATGAGATGATTCTAAGCAAGGAAGTAGCAAGGTGCATGGCTTGTGTTAGAAAGATCATTCCACATGTGGGAAGTGGCCAGTTCAAAGAGAATGGATTTAGAGGAATAAGATTAGAGTGTGAAAAACTGGTTTGACTGCTGTATTTACTTAGGCATACATGTAGTTCCTGAAAATGATTGACTTTTCCAGTGTCTACCTTGACTATAGCAACTCTCCCATGATCTGATTGATGGAACATTGGAAAATTGAGATGAGACAGCTATTTTGAAAGGGAGTTTGGTAGTTTCTTTTAAAGTTAAGCAGACACTTACCATATGGCCCGGCATCCATACTCCTAGGTATTTACCTAAGTAAATTCTGAAATTTACACACAGCATTATTTATGATCACCCAAAACCAGAAAGAGCTCTATAATAGGCAAAAAAATGAACTCCCAAAGATGGCTATATCTTTAGTTCCTGGAACTTGTTATATAGTAGTTTACATGGCAAAGAAGAATTAAGATTTCATTTGGAATCCAGGATGCTAATCAGCAGACCTTAAAACAGCAAGGCCGCCGGGCGTGGTGGCGCACACTTGTAATCCCAGTACTTGGGAGGCGAGTTCGCGGCCAGCCTCAGCTACTTAGTGAGGCCCTCTGCAACTTCGTGAGACCCGGTTTCAAAATAAAGGATAAAAAATAGGGCCGGGGGTGTAATGCCCCTGGGTTCAATCCCCGGTACCACAAAAAAAAAAAAAATAGCAAGGCCATCCTTTTTCAGGTGAACCCAATGCATTCAAAGGGATCTTTCACAGTGGAAGAGGACTTGGAAGCCAGAACAGGGAGAAGGTAATATAAGAAAGACTCAGCCTGACATAGCTGACTTTAAAGATGGAAGAAGAGGGCCACAAGCCAAGGAATGTGGGTGCCCCTCAGAAGCTGGAATGGCAAGGGTATGGATCCCCACCCCCGGAGGCTCCGAAGAGGAACGCTGTACTGCTGACATGTTCATTTTAGCTCAGTGAGACCCATTTTGGACCTCTGACCTATGGAAATTTAAGATTATAAATTTGTGTTGTTTCTTTTTTTTTTTTTTGGTACCGGGGATTGAACACAGGGGCGTTCTACCTCCGCGCTACGCCACCGGCCCTATTTTTTATACGTTATTTTGAAACCGGGTCTCACGAAGTTGCGGAGGGCCTCACTAAGGAGAGAGAGAGAGAGAGAGAGAGATCGCACGCGCATGCGCGGTGGGGTTGGCCGCGAACCCGGATCCTCCGGTCTCCACCTCCCAAAGTACTGGGATTACAAGCGTGCGCCACCACGCCCGGTAATCTGTGTTGTTTCGATACATTATGTTTGTAACAAATTATTATAGCAGCATTATAAAACTAATACATACCCAGATGTTCTACATGGGAAGAATGCATAAATAAACTGGTACATCTGTACCATATACTACTACTCAACAATAAAAAAATGGAACAATCTATTTAATCATAGAACAACATGAATAAAGTTTAAAGGCAGTATACTAAAGCAGCCATATCCCTGTGGCATGTTTATAGCATTCATGTAAAATTAAAATGATGGGTATGGAAACATATAAATAGTTGCCAGGTTTGAAGTTGTGGGAATAAGTCAACTACAAAAGGACCATAAGAGCATTTGGGGGAAATGGGACTGTTTTGCATTATTCATGGCTACATACATTTGTCAAAACTCATGTGTATGGTACAAAGTGAAAATCTTAAAAAATGAAGTTGGGGAACCTGCAGGGGAAAATAATCATATGTAGCTAATAACTTGATAAAATATAAAAGTTAATGGAAAAATCACTTATATTTCTACCTCAGAGAGAATCATTATCAAATGTTAGTACATATACTCCTAGATTCTTCCTATTTGTATAGGTATAAATCGATAACTTAAATTTATCAATATTTGCTAAGCAAATCTTTATGTCATTTCACAAATCATGTGTGGTTTTTAATTTATCAGTTGCATCTTCCTTTTCTACAAAGCTTGTCAAATTCTCAAACTATTCATTTGTTGACTGTCTAAACTAGTTCCACTAATGCTATGATCTATTAGTCTCGTTGAGATTAAAATGAACAATTATCTAGAGTGTTTTTCTCCTTCTTATGGTCTTTCATATGGAGCTTTCCCATAAGCTCCCTGATTAGACTCTTTCCCTAAGTAGATCTTACTTGTACAGTGTTTAAGCCTGGTTTTGTTAACTTCTTTTCGAAGAAGGAAGTGTGGGGCATCCTATTATTGCACATAGAGAAGCTTCTGCTAGATATGGCTTGTGTTCATGTTGTATATCTTTTAGGATCCGATGAGATCAGAAATAAAGTCACATCCATAGCCCAGTTGTGCCAGGGCAGTGAGGTAAGTTGTCAGGAAGCCAAAGAAAGTGTCCAGAGGCAGTGTGTGAGATATATGACTTACTGGGGCAACCTTACAAGAGATCAGTGGCTGCTCCAAGAAGAGTTCAGTGACAGCAGGCTGACAGACAACATCCCCTCCCTCACCATGCTTTGTCAAGTAGCACCTCCTCTCCCTCGTGGTGTTTTGTCCAGTGGTGGCTGGATGAGTGACATGTATCCTTTCCACAGAGCCCTCCGTTTGATACCTGTCCCCACTCAGAGAGGAGGTTTATATGCTCAGAGGCTGCACAAGTAGTGACGTCATCAGCATCAGCTTGCTCAGTTTGCTTGTATGACCAGCATCCCCAGGAACAACTGTCCTGGTGTACGTACAAGAAAGCTGCTTTCCATGGAAAATACTAGCTTGCCCCAGTTCCCCGTGTGCAGGAGAGAAAGCCAGTGTCCATCACGATGGTATGTATCTGACTTTCCAGACCAGACTTGTTCGCCTTGTTCCTTTAACTTGGCTAGGTTTTGGGAAACAGAAAAGGAGCATTCCAGGGACATGGTATTTTTCTGTATCCCTCTTCTTTAGGGACAGTAGGAGGTCCTCCAATCGTAAGCTAGTTGGGCTGGAGTCACTACAGAGACGTTTGCTTCTGTGCTGAAGAACTTTCCTGTGGCTTATTTCTCCTTGTGTTGCAGCCAGAGGAAGGGGGGGGGCTTTGCTCTCCTCCTCCTGCCTTTGTGAGTCCCCAGCTCAGGGGGTCTTTGCTATCTGTTTGGTCCTTCATTGTATTGGTTATTTATCGCTGTGTACCAACACTGCCATGAAATTAGTAGCTTAAAACAACACACCTTTGTTAACTCGTATTTTCTATAGGTCATGAGCCCAGCCGCATCTTATCTGTGTTGCAACCGTATGCAACATCATCATATACAGAATCCCCTATTTCTTGTCGCCTCTGCAAGTCTGCTTAGAGTCTCACAGGCAGGCTGCAAACAAAGTGTAGGTCAGGTTGGAGACTCGTGGGAGGAATATGGGGGAGTGAATGGCTTCTCTTGTTCTGTGGCTGCTGGAGACATTCAGTTCCTACAAATGGCAAAACTGAACACTTCAGTTTTTCCTCTGCTGTCTACTGGACACCACCTTTAGCTCCTACATACCACCTGCAATTTCCTGCCCTGTGGGGTTTCTTAACATGATTATTTGTCTCCTCATAGCCAGTAAGGGAGACAAAGGGATCAATTCTAACAAGACACATGTTGCAACCTTGTGCAGCATAATCATATATATATAATCATGTATGTCTTGTCACCTTTGTGAGTCATGGGTCCTATGCACATTCAAGGGGAGGGCATCACACAAGGGCACAAACAGGAGGAGGGGAGGGTCACAGAGGCCTCTGTGAGATTTTGTCCACCACAAGTACGTTTATTAAGAATTAGCTGAGGTGAAAACTTCCAGTGGCAGCACATGTCCTGTTGCCCACAGTGATAGTGGCTTCCCCACAGAGATCCACGGCCTCTTTTTATCTGTAGGGCCTTTCATGTCTCTTCCTTTTCACTCCCAATTAGGCATTGTCAGGGGTTAATCCATGCCAGGCTGTCATCTACTTCTCAAGAAAACTACTCTTACACTGAAGAGCTGAGCTTTCCCCACTTAATCAGTACTTATTTGCTCTTTATATCAAATAATGCCTTAAAATTTCCAACACGTGTGTGATGCCAGATCTTTGGCTGATAGAAAGTTTCATATTTTATTTATTTTAGATATCCTTTAATAATTTCAGCAGGAATCTGGAGAGAAAGATGATGTATCCAAAGGATAATATTTACCCAGAATTTATGAAAATCTTTAGAAGTTTTATTGGAGTAGAAAAGGAAAGTAATTCTGTAACAAGTATCACACATATGTGTCAACTGGGATAATTATGCCTGCTAGTCTGTTTATATTCAAGAAAGAGCTCAATTTTGAAATATATATATATTTTGAAATATTTTTGAAATATATAATTTTGAAATATATATGCATTTTGAAATATATATACATTTTGAAATATATATATATATTTTTTGGGGAAAACCCTCAAAAAGGTACATATGGCATGTCATTAAAGCTCCTTTGGGGTCCCTTTGTGGCCAGGTTTGAGGCTTTCGTCTGTCTAAGGGCCTGGTGAGGGAGGAGGCAGCCCTCGCTGTGTGCCCTCCCTGGGGTCTGGGACAGGCTCTGGGGCCCTTCTGCTCAAGGACACCTCGTTTCTGCAGCAGACAGACCTGCACGTGGGGGGCCAGCAGGCAACCTGCATCTGCCAACAGCATGGCTCCCCCATGGGGATTTGCTAGTTGACTGTCTCAGGAAGGTACAAACAACTGTTTTCAACAGCATCTGCCTTCATAATGTAAGATAGGTGATGAAGGCAAATAGGTATTTCTTTTCCATTTTTTTTGCCAACTTATTAAATGGGTCCATATTATAAAATGTCCAAAAGCAGTCTCAATTTCCAATTTCACTTTGTTTATACAAAAAATGTATACAATTCATGCAATACTAATCCCATTTTCAATGCCAACAATAATGAAATCATAATGTCTGTTCAATTTACCATGCCACTTTATTTCTACTAGGATCATTGGAGGTTCCTTTATTAGTATTGTTTGGTTTCTGTTATAATGAGTATTTTTGTAGAGTCTAGAAGTACTTTGTTTTCTTCTCCTTTATCTTTATTTTCTCATTTTTTCCCTCTGCACTATCAGAAAGCCCACACAGTTTAAGATAATAGCCCTAGGTAAAAAACACTTGTCTCAAGCAAAGCTTTTAATTTACTAAGAAAGCAAACATTTATCCTTAGATTAAAAAGAAGTAACTTTCCTGGAAATGAATCTAATTGTTCAGTGAAACATGATATCTTTACACACAAATATGCTCTGAATTATGAATAAATGTCATGACAGAAATAAAAATATAGCTTGATTAGGTATTCATGCATATGTAGACTTAATTACATATGTACATCTAAATGCACAAAATATATGTGCATCTACAGATACTTATATAAACACAATTATACATTCTAAAGGTATTATTACTCATCCCTTACTGCTATTGTCAGGCTTTCCCTTGTATGTACTGACAGGAAAAACAAAATATTACTAATTGTTTTATTTGCCCAAGATCGGAAGCCTTCAGTTTTTGTTGGCAACTATTTAAGTTTAGTTCAGAATCTTGAGTGTGGCATATGGAATTTTTAAGAAACACTCATTATTAAAAAAAAATGCCAATAGTATATTTAAGACACTGATTCCTTATCCCTGTGTACCAGGTGCAGGGTGTTAGATATCTGTAGTTATACCATGTATAATTTATGGGGTCTTAGACAAGTTATTTAAAATGTTAAATCCCTGACTTCTTTGTGAGTAAAATAGAAGACCATTTCAGAAATTTCCTTAAAGAGCTTGAGATATTAATATATATAAAACACTTACACACTATCTGGTAAATGCTAACCACTTCATAATATTATTGATGGTTTATTATGTGTAAAAATGGGGCTTATAGCACTTGCCTACATATAATCCAATTTGATTCACAAACAGCTCTGTGATAAAGGAATTATCCTTCTAATTTTACATTGGAAGTAACTGAGCATCAGAGAAACTGAGTAACTTGTTTCTAAGGGAAGAGTGTCGGGGTCTAGACTTGGAGCAGGGCCTTTTGACTCTGGTCCCACAAACTTCACATTCATTCCCAGCCAGCAGGAGGGCTAGAGAGGAGACACCTCTACAAGGAGATGCTGCTGACCTATCAGATAACTTTGTCAGCCCTATATTTAAAGCATTAAAGCTAATGCCTCAACAATTATGTATCCCCTCCACTCAATCAAGCTGGTCTAAAGAGCATTATTTATCTACCAGGAGATGCACCTGCCTTCTAACTTGTTGCTTTGACTCTACCTGGCCAGCCTCCACCTGGCCGCGCACGGAGCCTACCATCAACATGTTACACTACACAGTGCTCTTGAATCCAGCGAAACCATGTTGCTCCTTTGCTCAGAATCGCTCATTGTCATTGCATCTGCCTCATTGGCTAAAATTTTTGGTAAGCACTAAGTAGATGCATGATTAAGTGGATATAAGTTCTCTAAAAATGGTCCTTAGCATGAGAGCTGCATATAACAAACATGAATTTTCTCCTCTTCCTTCATGATTCAGAACCATCACTTAAAGAGACTGAACTGGATCACAGGAAGAATTTACCTAGTAGTACAAGAATAAACTGACTGAGACAAAGAAAAAAAGCAAAGTTCTTGTGATTTCTGGACACAAACCCTGTCCCTTGACGAAATCTCTTCTTTAAAAGGATATTTATTCTGCATTAATGTATGTGGATTTCCTACTCTTTACCTGGTTCTGCTTCCAGCAATATTAGCTTCTTGTGTTTGCCACACTGTACAGTAGCTTCCCAAAGTGAAGTTTCAATGCTAATTTTTTGGTATGAGTGACACTGGAATCTTAGTTGAAATGGCTTTTTTTATTTTTACTTTTTACAGTAAAACCTCATTCCTTCACCCTAGAGTTTAATACGATGGGTTAAGCTGAAGGGTTTGCTGAAGCAAATTAATAGTATGGAAGGAAGCCTGGGTGAACTATTAAACAGTTTTAAAACTCTCTTTAGAAAGCACCCATCTCCCAGTTGACATGGCGATTACAGATTACTTTTCAGTTGTATCACATACTTTCCATGAGCATCTCCAAGAGGCCACACCTCTTTTTGATGAATTCAATATACGTTTTATCGTTAAATATACACATTTTTATTTCGTGGAGAATTTAAATATTTTTTCTTACAAATTTGTTTACATTTTTCACCTAATCAAACTCACATTGTCTCTAATGAATTTTAGATAGTGAGCTTTTACTATGGTTTATTTTTCTCTTAGTGCGTCTTGCTATGTAGTTTGGTATTGCTGTTGGTTTTTTGGATTGTTGATTTCATTCATGAGTTTTTTTAAATCTAGCGAGCCCTATTCTGTTTTGTGAAAGCCCAAAAACTCCTATAAAACTGTACATTAAACCATTACATTTAAGAAAAGATATTCTTGTTCAATTATGTTGCTTGGAAGTTGAACTTTAAATGGGTGGTCCTGGAGTAGGGATAACATCCATTTTTTGGTTGGTTGGTTAGTTTCTTTATTATCTAGTGTTATCTGAGGCAGTTTAGAAGTACGGAGGTCAAGGTCATAATCCAGACTCAACCCTTTCCTCTTGTTTGACTAGGAGTATATTACTTTTACTCTGCATGCCTCAGTTTCTTCAAGCAAGAAAAGTTTCTATTATACTAATTTCCTCATTGAAAAATTATGCAGTTTTATAAATAGCAACAAAATTTAAGAATCCTTGGAATTGTGATCTGATTAAACTCTGCAGCCCTGTAATTACAAAGGATTACATATGAACACAAAACAGAGCTTTCTCTTTACCCTTAGAGACTACGACCATCTTTACTGTTTTAACAGTGGTATAAAAATTATGTTCTTTAAGTACTGTTTCTTGAAATGTATATCAGAATAATTTAATAATAATGGAATGTGAAATGAAATGGTTTATCACATCTTTGTCTCTAATAAAACCAGCTCATTATATAAACAATAAAGCTGCTTGCCTTTACTGCAAGGAATCTTCTAAACTTTTTTCCATGTTCTTTACTGCTTTACCGATATATTCTAGTTATTTTTTCCAGTCTGGGCAGTACATTGTACTAGAATCACACCCAGTGAGAACATCTCTGCTCTCTTTTTATGGTACCTGCCCTGTGTTTTCTGCTGTTTTGTTGTCAACTTTGAAAAACCCTGAAGTCTAACTTATTTCTTGACTGCAAGTTTAGTTTGTACAGAACCATACAATCTATGCTCTGGAAGAAAATTTCAAGGTCACTGGGTCCAGATGTCTAAATATTGCTCATGATGTATTGGTTTCCTCAAAAAAGTCTAAGCTTGCTTAATGGTTGAAAAATTTTAGTTCACACTCATTTCCAAATCAAATTGTTTTAAAATGGAATATGTGACAAATTAGGATTTAACTTCTGTTATTCTTGCTAATACCTTTTCCACCTCTCATCTTAATGAGCCTGACACTTGGCAGTGAATCCAGAATTCACAATGTGTTTTCTTCAGCTTCTATACTTGGAAGATTAGTCATTTTGTCTAAAAAACCTGCTGAACCCTTTAACTTTTGTCCCTTCACATTAGCTTATTTTTAGTATATTATAATTATGTATTGGGGAAATCAATTATTCCCCATCTCCCTATAAATTCCATGAGGTCAGGTAACATGTCTGTATTGCTCATCCCTTAAGATTATTATGCCATAAGATTATTATCTACATTTTTATACTCCCCAGAACGGTGTTTGTTAAAAGAGGAAATAGATGAATTAACACATTTTTCAAAAATTGGCAGAATAATGACCCCTTTGATTTATTCTTTGATATTCTTCCTATCCCTTCATGGCTTCTGTCAAAACTATTAGTTCTCTGTACCACAGACACATATTTACATGTTTTTATCACATTTAGTATGCATTGGCAATATTGGCTTAGGAAAGTCTAATTTTTATTTATTTTGCCAACCACAATGCCTAGATAAAGTCATTAGTTCAGCAAATGTTTCTTGAGCGGCTAATAAGACCACAAGTTATTTCTAATTATAATCAGAAAAGAGTTCACCCATCCTACTAAACCAGTATTTAGCTCTTTATGATGGCGTGAGAGAGAAAGAATGGATAAATCACTACACCCATCATGCAGTGCTGCACATTTCTACACATAAAGCTGAATAATTGAGAGAGTTTAAACAGTTACTCTTCGTAGGATGAGACTTTTTCTACAGCTAGTCACTTCTAGGTCTTTTCATAAATAAGTTAACTGGCTCAGTTTTTTTATTTGAAGAAAAACAATTAAAATTTAATTTTTTCTTTACTTGTTTTGACAGTGGTATGAAAAATTACGTTCTTTAAGTACTGTTTCTTGAAATGTATATCAGAATAATTTAATAATAATAGAATGTGAAATGAAATGGTTTATCACATCTTTGTCTCTAATAAAACATATTATGGTATGGTCTTCTAGACTATTTTTAACATAGCAAAATGGCAAAGTTAATTTTATATTTCTTCCCCATATTGTCTTACTAATATCTTGGGCAAAGGTCAAAACCTTAGAATGCTTTATCCATCTGTAGTTGTAGACACTTGAGTTAAATATCTATCCATAACTTTCCCGATAAGTCAGAAGTTCCTGTGTTTTCTTATTCCTTTGGAGAGACTCATCTGAGTTTCCTGCTACAAAATGAGGCAATAAAAACACTCTCTTCTAAAAAACATTGGAATAAGTGGAGATTTCAGTTGAATGCAACATTCTAAAAAATTAAGAAGGAAGGTTTGCACTGCAAATTCTCAAGAGTGAATTCTGACCCAAAATATTTTTAGAAATTTTAGTTATTATGATTAATTATTGTGATTTCTAACATATAAATACTACAAAAAAATAATAAAACTCAATCTTATTTACCCCCCTAAAACAAAGTTCATTCCATGTTAGGACACTGGTGTCTGAGAACAGATGGTATCAAATGGGATGAAACACATTTTTTTTCCTGTGTTTTGTGTCTTTTGCTTTTTCCCCTAAAAATTACAAATAAAGAAAGCTGATTCTACTGTGTTACTTCAAGGAAAATTCTACTTCACATGCAGTTTAAAGCCTTGATAGCATTTGCAGTAATTTAGCAAGATTGAAATAATTATCTTTTTAAATGGGATTTCAAAGTTACAGCTCTGGTGCTCACAGCAGTGTTTAATGACAGGTACCTCCTGTGAACCAAGTGACTTTGGATTTGAGGTAGAAGATATGAAACAAATTTACCTCTGTCAAGTCTTTACTTAAATATATCAAATTTCTCATCAAATTGAAAAAATCAGTGATTCACATTTCTGTACAAAACTGCTTTTGTAGTTTTTGGTACAGCTTATTGGAAAATTGCAATGATTGTTAAATAAACAGGATGGAAAACTGATGTGGGTGCAATAAATGCTTGATTTTTGCTGTTGTTTTATTTAATCTGTGGGTGTATGTTTTGAAGAAATTTCCTGCTACCTGGTGAGTAATACACTTCAGTCTCTTTCTAAATGTATTGCTAGCATTCATTAAAGTATATTCAGCTTAATTTACCAGTGCAGGAAGCCGCAACATACTGTTTAACAAAATCAAATCTACTTTCTCTCCCACTTAAATGTCTCCTTGTATTAGAGTACATTGTATATGTTGTTCCTGTAAAGAACTATTTTCTCCTTGAGCACCCCTTTTATAGGCACTTAAGATAATTTTGCCAAAGAATTAAAATTATGTTGATATGCACCAAATTTCTATAAATTATTATTAGTATTTTTACATTTTATGATACTTTACAAGTTTAAAAATCCATTAATATACATATCATTGAAGATTATAATGATATCCATTAGTATGATATTGTGTTAAGTAAATGAAATACTGAGTAAATGTCACTTCCTTTATTTATTTTCCTGGGCATTACACAGCTACAACCACTTAGATAAAAGAGAAATAAGACTTAAAATAAGGGTTGCAATATAATAGAAATGTTAATCTTGGATTTTATTCCACCCAATTTTATGGCATTCTCACAATAGGAATTTGCTTTAAATTGTTATGTTAATATGGACAATTCCTAAGATATGAGTCAAAATCTTATGGTGTGTTTATTATATTAGGTAAGAATTATTCTATCTTTCTTCTATTTTTCTGGGATAAAGGTGTAAAGCAGATTATTTTTTCTTAGATATTTCTGTTCAGCTGCTAAGTCTCTCTGTGTACAGGTGTGTGTTTGTGTGTGTATTGTTTTTCAAATAATGGATAATTTTTAATGCACAATAAGCTACTACTATTTCATCTTTCTTCTCAATGCATTTAAGTAAGCTGTATATTTCTAGATATTTCTTCAGCTCATGTAAACTGCCATTAATGGATCAGATCTGCCATTTCCACAAGTGTGAGTTAGAAAGAATCCACATCATGGATGTTTCCAATTTAGCTCATATAAAGAAAGTAAATATAGTAAAGATTCAGGAAAATATTAGCTCTTACTCTTATCAATAGGATAATGAAGATGATGAGCTTTTACTTCTCTTGTTAAATGACACTACATGAGAGCTTGTTTATCACTGGACAACATGGCACAAACTTCACATTGAGGTCAGATGTCGTGGAAAACAAAGACAACATCATTGACCACATATTTTAAGTAAAACATTTCTCACCCACCATGTCATTTGATCCCTCAGATACTTGAGAATTAACTCTTTTAAAGAAGAAAAGGAGGAGGAGGTGGAGGTGGAGGAGGAGGAGGAGGAGGAGGAGAAACAGAAGGAGGAAGAGGAGGAGGAGGAGGACCTCATTCAAAGTCACACCAGTAAATATTCAGCCCAAACAAATTGGGATCCAAATCTGCTTGTTTGCATGTCCTCTATATTTCCATTTCCATCGCTATATCATCCAAAGTTGTTCTTGATCTGAAAAGCTGGATACTTGATAATATGTGATCATGAAGAATATTATCAAAGAAAAATAAGAGTAGAAGGCTTGGTTTTTATCAATAAGAAATCAAGTCAGAAAACAAATGTAAGGTAAGAGAGATGAGTTCAGGGGCCAGGGACACAGATGAAGGAGGATAAACAAGCCTGTGGTTTGGCTTGGATAACAGGCGCTACGCTGTTCTATCCTATGGCACAGGTAATGGTTATGACCTACCATGTGACTTCTGCTCCATGTTTGTGGTCTAGTCCCACACAGGAGGCACAGTTCTGTTGTGGGAAGAGCAATAATTTGGGCATTGAAAGACCCGAATTCTGGTCTTTGTCTTTCATGTTTGGTTGGAGTGACTTGGATAAATTATTTCTGCATTTCTTCTCTTTGAGTCACTAGATCCTCAATTTTTAATATAGGCAGTTGAACCAGATGGTTTTGAATGCCCTTAAGTTCATAATAAATTTGGCCTTGTAACATCACCGAAACTCTATTTTATGAAAGTGATAGTTTAGCACTACAACTAATAGATTTTTTCGATCACCAGGAGAGAAAAAGCATTTGAAAAAAGATTAGAAACCACTATATGTTTAGAAGCATAAAAGGATGATTCTTTTCTGATATTTGAAAGGCAGAGACCATGATTCCTCAAATAAAATTGGCACAGTATAGAAAAAAACCCTCAGAAACCAACAAAATAAAAACACCCTGTTATAAGAGGGTTTGAGCAAATCTTAAACCCACCAAGCCAGACTGAATATTGTGTAATCATTATTTGGAACATAATTACATTTAAGTTAATAGAAATTTAATTTTATATGTTTAGAATGTCTTAATGTGTAAATGTATGGGAGACTATAATGCTGTCCAGTGATGGCATTTTAATGGAAGTAATTAGCCCACTTTAGGCTAGAAATATTAAGGAGAAAATATTACTGTTTAAGCCTCTCCATTGACTATCAGAGGGATGCTATGAATAAATATTAACAGGAAGAAATGCCTGTTATATGCCCATTTTTTTGTTATTGAAAACAAAGAAAATTATCTTGGTTAGATTGATTAGAAAATAATGGTTTAAAAACCCATAAATTCTCTTCTAGTGTAGTGGACTTAACTGTTAATTTTTATTATTTCATTATTTTAGAGGTAAGGTACTCCTTACCTCTATTATAGTTTTTTGTTTTTTTTTTTTCAAAGAAATTTGAGTAGAAATGGAGGGAGATATCAGTTTGCCCTTTTGATTCATTCTTCTCTTACTTACTGTACTTTAATGTAGTTTTTATTTAATTCTTTTATATTTGAATATAGTTTCAATGAAACTTCATAAAATATTCTCAATCTTGTTAAGCTTTTTGTAGCAATTGATTTAATCTGGATTCTTATAGTAGATATTTTATTATTAATATATCTTTTTTCTCTGTATTTACATCTTTTATAATCAGTTTTGCTTTAGTAACCAAACATATTACATAAAGAATTCGACAGCATCATTAAATATAGGAAATATAATATTGCATTGAGATAAACCAAGAAAACAGGTTGAGACTGTTAGGCAATTTTAAATGGTAATTTGTGAAAATGTATATAACCTAGACAGTCAATAGCTTTCATATAATCCAGTATAACTCACCTAAAATTCCTTTGGAACATGTTTATTAAAAGTAAGACTAGCCGGGCGTGGTGGCGCACGCTTGTAATCCCAGTACTTTGGGAGGCGGAGACCGGAGGATCCGGGTTCACGGCCAGCCTCAGCTCTCTCGCTCTCTCCCTGTCTCTCTCTCTCTCTCTCTCTCTCTCTCTCTCTCTCTCTCTCTCTCTCCTTCTCCTTAGTGAGGCCCTCCGCAACTTCGTGAGACCCGGTTTCAAAATAAAGTATAAAAAATAGGGCCGGGGACGTAGTGCGGACGTAGAACGCCCCTGCATTCCATCCCCGGTACCGCAAAAAAAAAGTAAGATTATTGTATTAAATATGCAAATATAAATTATATAATTAAAAATTAATTAGAAATATATGGAAACTATAAGGAGAAAATTAAGGACAACATATTTTGTAAAGTCCTGCAAAAAACAGTGCCACAAATTTAATTCACCAAATCAGCACAAGTACATTTAAACATTAGATGAAAACAGAAAATGTTAAGGTAATATTGATAAATCTCCCTACTCTATTTTTTTAGAAAATATGTTTCTCAAAAATTATCATAGACAAACTTAAAATGAAAAATTAAGCTGTAAATAAATAAAACATAGATGATGGGATATTTATAAAGTATTCAAAATTACTAATCAGAAGATGACAACACAACTGGAATTATTAACAAAGCCTATAATAGGCCATTTACTAAAATAAATACAAATGGCAAATGGACATAGGCATAAATATTCAAATTCACTAGCAATCAAAAATGCAATTTTAGCATGAATGCAAACCAATTTTTTGCCTATTGAATTTGAAAAGGATTTTAAAATCTAATTCACTAGGTGGAAGGTGAGGAGAAATGAGCACTTTCAATCACTACTGACAGGCATGTTAATTGCTGGAAACTTACTTAGCTCAATTTGGAAATATTTATCAGAAGCTCTGAAAATGTTCATGCCATTTTACTTAGGGAAATTCATCCTAAGGGACTAATCAGAAATATATGCAGCAATTTTATTTAATGAGAAATGGTGTATAATACAAAAATTAGAATGAAAAACCTAAGTATCTACTAGGAAGGGAGAGTTTAAATTATTTGAGTACTGAACTCCAAACCAAATATCATTAAAAAAAATAATTATAAGCAAAAAATGTGAAACATGCTTCAATCAATAATAAAGGAAACACTCAAGGATTTATGGATATTGCAATTATCTAAATCTGGACAATAAAAAATTTTTTTTACTTTGTATTGTCAGGAAAGTCAAGAAAATAGATGAATTGCATTACCTTCAGATGTACAAAAAGCTAGTATCGCTTAGAGCATAGTAATATATCTCATAATACTAATAGGTAACACTGTCTACCATGACGTAACATAACTAACTGATTTACACCTAATGACAGTCCTCTAAAGTCATAACGCTATCATCCCTGCTGATCAGTGAGAAACTTAACATTAGTTATTCATGAAAGTTGGTAGATTGTCTCTGGAATATGACTGTATCCATGAGCATAGAAGTACTTATTGGACTATCAAAAACAAATTATCCAAACAGAGAAAAAAAACATTTTTAGAAGCACAGATGGGATAATCACAGAATTTAACCACATATCAACCAACAAAAGATGCCTAAGTTCTAAAGAATTAACATGAGCCGGGCGTGGTGGCGCATGCTTGTAATCCCAGTTCTTGGGAGGCTGAGACCTGAGAATCTGGGTTCGCGGCCAGCCTCAACTACTTAGTGAGGCCCTCTGCAACTTAGTGAGACCCTGTTTCAAAATAAAGAATAAAAAATAGGCTGGGGGTGTAGCTCGGAGGTACTGGGTTCCATCCCCAGTATCGCAGAAAATAATAAAATAAAAAAATAAAGAGTTAACATCATAAGAATTAACATTCTAAGCCTATAATGAAATAAAAGTGTAAGCCAATAATAAATAAATGTCTTCTATAATTCTATATATTGGAAAAATAAAAATGAGCTACTAAATAGCAAAATGGTACAGTTTGATAATTTTTTACAAAATTAAACATACTTTTACCAATGTGTTCCAGCAATTGTATACCTTAATGTTTATCTAAATCAGTTAAGAATATCTGTCACATGAAACACTGAACATGGATATTTATAACAAATTTATTCATAATTTCTTAAACTTGGAAGCAACCAATATGTCCTTTAGTAGATGTCTGAACAAACTATGGTACATACAGATAATGGAATATTATTCAGCACTTAAAAGAAAACAAGCTATCAAGCTACAGAAAGAGAGAAACCTTAAGTGAGTATTACAAATTTAAATAAGCCTATCTGGAAAGGCAACATAATGTATGATTCCAACTCAATGACATTTTGGAAAAGGGAAAACTATGGAGACTTTTAAAAATTTCAATGATGGCTGGTGTTTGGTGGTAGAAGGGATGAGTGGTGGAACACAGAGAATTTGGGGGCAGTAAAAACACTCTGTGATACTTTAATGATGGGTACATGCCAATATACATTTGTCCAAATTTATAGAATATTCAAAGAGTGAGCCCTAATCTAAACCATAGACTTTGGGTGATAATGCTGTGTTTGTAGAAGCTCGCTGATCATAGTCAATGTCCCATTCTGGTCAGGTTGTTAATAGAGGGGTAAGTTGTACCTGTGAGTGAGAGGGGATTACAGGGGAATTCTCTGTATTTTCTTTTCAATTTTATTGTGGACCTAAAACTGCCTTAAGAAATAAAGTCAATTAAAAGACAAAATAAAAATTACATTTAATTTATTAACAAAAATATAAATGTTTTAATGTTCCCAAAGAATATTTAGTTATTACACATGAGGAAATGTTCTAGGCTCTGGGTTTAAGAATATAATAAAAACAGTTCAAATTTCTATCAACATGGAATTTATAGTCTAATGAGAGGAAACAAATAATAAACCAGATTAAGCGTGTTCCTGTGGGAATTAAACTTTTATTGAAAAAGGTGTATTAAAGCAAGCATGCTGGGGAAAGAGTAGGTTTTTCTTTTTTTTCTAATGAACTGGTAAGAAAAGGATTGTTTGATTAAAGATGAAGTTGATGCTATTGGTACCTGTATAATATGGCCCCCAAAGAGCTCATAAATTGGTGTTTGGAGTTGATGTAATTGAGTCATGGGAATTGTAATTTCCACAGTGGATAAATCTATTATAAAGGATTTATCTGGGTGGTGGCCTAGGACAGTAGGGTATGGTTGGAGAAGGTGGTCCCCTGGGGATGTGGCCTTGCAGATTATATATGGTTCCTTTCCCCCTTGCTCTCTCTCTCTCTCTCTTGCTTCTGGCCTCCATGATGTGAGGAGCAAAACCTTGTGCTCTCCCTCTCTCTGCTTCCTCCCACCATGCCCTGAGATCTGTGGTCTGAGGCCTCGCATGGACTGGACCCCAAAATCTCCAAGGAAAACCATGAGCAAATACATCTTCCTTCCTCTAAATTATGTGGTCAGTCTTTTAGGTTACAGCAGTGAAAATGCTGACTATGACAGTACCATACACTAATCCCTGTTCTCTAGAAGAGGCAGAGGAGAAAAGAGGATGATGGGTATCGATTTTGTTCTTAGGACCAACTCTTGCAATAAGGGCTGTAGCTTATGCTAGTAGCTGTGGTCTATGTTTTCCCAGAAGATGTAACCAACCACAAAAATTAATTTCTTCCAGACTCAGTTTAACGTGAATCAGAAGTCTATATGAGAAGCGCAAGGCATGGACTACAGTGAGTACTATTTGTGACTTATTAACATTCCTTTTAATAACTGGTTCACACATCGCCCATCTGCTGTCAGTGTTGTCCTATAACAATTCATAGTTTCTCTTTTTTTCTAGAAAATTGCTCTTGGATAAACAAGAGCTACCTAATCCAGGGGTCAACCCTTACCCCTCAGGAAGGACTTTTGTCAGTGGCTAAATAAAAATTGTGGTACAGAGTTTTTATCTCTGAAGGTGGGATTAAATATATGGAGTAACTGGTACTACAGAGCTATCTGGAGTGAAATGGATACTGCAGAGTTCTGCCTTAATTTGGGACAGACCCAAAGGGCTAGGCTAACTCCAGAGTTCATCATAGAATTGCTTGAGTTGCTGCTTGTAATCAAAATGTGGGTCACATTCTTTCTTTCTGCTGAAACTTGAATCTTCTACTTTCTTAGAATTGTATTTTGTGAGAGAACATATCAATAAATCTTCTTTAGCTTTCTAGTTCAAAGTCTGTTTCCCCAAAACCCAAACATTGTGAGACTGAACTGAAGCTAAAAAGTCTCAAGTTCATACCATATCTTAGTTTTCTTCTGTCTTATCTGGCTTCCCTCACTTCCCTTCTTCTGAGAGCTCACCCACCAGGATTAACTCACAGGAGCTTGCTTTGGCTGATACTTCTGGGGAACTGACATAAAGGTGATAAAATACGAGTCAAGATCTGAACAAACTGAAGGAGGAGGAGGAGGACTGTATTATCCCATTCCTCTTATCTATAGTCAATGCAGGGTCAATATAAAAAAGTAGGCTTTACTTCCCAAAATTTCCATTTATAAAATACCCTTATCTTTAGGTCCAGTGAACATAATTCCAAATGCTATCCAGACTTTATGGTTGTTATGGGTACTTGTCCCAGGTCCTGGTTAAAGGCTCAGTTAAAGCCTTTGCTTCAGAGATCCCTTGATTTCAAGAGTTTAGGTTTAATATATTCAATATCACACACACACACACACACACACACACACACACACACATACACACACACACACACACACACTTACAGACTTATATGGAAGACTGATAGTTCAATTACAAAAATGGATAATATGGAGAGGAATATGGCTTCCAGATATTAAGACATAATACAGAACTATAGGGGTGAAGGCAATAGACTATTAGTGCAAGAAGAGAGATCTACAGGAAAAGGATTAATACCTCAGAGAAGTAGTTGTAAACTGATTGATAATATAGGTGACATCTTAAGAGGTCCATTCATTTGGAGACATCCTTGGCAGAATTACTCCCTTTGCTCTTCCACGAGGTCACCACCTGCCCAGATCCTTTCATGCCTCCGCCTTTTGGCTTGGCATTCTAAATTCTAAAGAGAAGCCCCACCTAAATGTAGAGGATGTTAACTGCTCAATTTTTCTCTAGATTTTACTGAACCCAGAAGGTCTGATGGTTTTTGGAATGCCCCTTCTTAGTCCTTAGTTCTGTGAATATGTGTAAAAAGAACTACAGGAGCTAGACCCAGGAAGTTGAAGTCCATTGCCATGTTCCAGAGAAGAAGAAAAAAGAGGCATATACCCTGGATGGTGACCTCACTCAGCATGTAGTCCTCCTTCCCTATTCCTCTACCCTTCCTATAAAAGCCTTTTGCACACCTGATCCCCTCAAGATGGAGGTTTGGGGAGATAGCCTCTCCATCTTCTTCAGGGTCAGCTGTGAATGAACCTGGTTCCTTCCTATAAGAGTTTCATTTCTCCAGTATTAGCCTTTGAGTGGTGGGCAGCCCAGACTTATTCAGGTCACAATATCTTAAATTTACATGGGATTAAAGCACTCTTTGTAGGGTAGTTTTATTGGAAATAAATTTCCATGGCATCTTAAGAAAAGACATGTGTTCAAAAATGACGTGGCAAGGCGATTTTCATTTTGCAAAAAGGGTTTTGCCTCCAGGGAAGCCAGGTATGCAACTGCACCGGGCCAGAAGCCCGCTCAGGTTTTATATTTCTAATGGGAATTTCTGCACTGTACTGCTATTGGTGGGAACGTGGTTGGCTGATTCATCTAGAACAAAATGCTGGGGGATGGATTGATATTTGCAGTTTTTAAATAAATGCTAACTTTACATAAGGATGAGAGCTTATACAAGGTTACAAAATGGTGGTTTCTTAAATTAAGCTAATTAAGCTAATCTTTTGATAGAAAAGACAAGTATATTCTCATAGTTTTCAACAAATTAACCCATTACATGGAGCTGATATCACATGGCTCAAAGACCCAACTTTGCAGTCATAAGGGTGGCCATTTAGGCCTAGCCAATCCCTAGCCTGAATCATTTTGTTAGCACAAACTATCAGGTATGATCCTGGGGCCCACTGTGGGCCCCAGGAATGGAGCCTCCCAGAAATGGAGAATGAAGACCAGCAAAATTCTTTATTACAAGCAAATCTTCTAAGGGCCCTGGACAAACAGGAAATCTTGCAAACTGATGATAGGAGAGCACACTGGTATCTTACTTGAAATGCACATTTAAAGCACTTAAGCAAATTGGATATTGTCAAAAAGTATTACTTAGGAATACCACTCTTAGAGATATATTCCAGAGAATTTTGAAGCTAGTTCATAAGGCCATATATACCATAGTGTGTACTCCAAGTTGTGGTTTTGGATGACTGGGATTTGGAGACAACATGAAAGTCTACTATGGTACCATGGTCCTTGAGTGTCTACTGTGGTGTTATGGTAGTTGAGTCTACTGTGATACTATGGTACTTTAGAGTCTACTGTGGTACTCTAAATAAGATATGTGTGCAGCAGTTAATGACATAGATTCATTTTTGAAACATATGGCTTCATGAACCAAAAAAGAAACCAAATAGGTTCTACAGAAATTATATACTTTAAAATAAACAATGACAACAATAGTAAGTCTATATATTTGACAAAGACGGCTGGAAATTCAAGAATAATACTAAACACATAGTAATTCCTATGGGGAGGGAGGCAAGTCAGGCAAAGAATGGATGTAAAAGAGAGATTAATAAATGAACTGAGAGCAGCCTTCAGTAGGCCAAAGGTAGAAATGAGAAAGGTGATTACCTTTGGGATCTTATCTTTTGTTTTATGCTTTTTTATTTTCTCTAGAAAAAAAAGGCATTCCCATTCCCCTTAGGCTCAAGGGTTGTTTAAAATTAAAACATGTGGTATGTGAAAAAAATTAATTCATGCACTTAGCAAACATTCATTGAGCGCCTGTATGTGCCAGACATTCTTCCAACTGAGGGTAAAAGAGAAGACTCAATCTCAACCCTTCACAACCCTGAATTCCTTGGTTACACAGCATTAGCACAAGCCTGTGCTCTGTACTGAGAGACATCCAAGAAGAAGGTCTATGGAGGGAGCTGTTTTTATCTGAGGGTGTCATCATAAAGGGATCTGAGGAGGTCTCTCCAGTGGCACAGGAGACCTCTACTTGGATTTTCCAGGCTCTTAACACATCGCAGAAAAGAATTTAATGACAGGTCAGGTATCAGTAGCAGAGCAAGAGATTTATTATAAAGGGACAGTACACACTTGAGAATGGGAGTGTGAGTGATCACACACAATTACACATACAATTACACACACACACACACACACACACACACACCATCTTAGTCTGTGGTTCTACCATTTATAGAGAGGCTAGAGGGCAGGACTAGAGGTGGGGTCCTGGTGGGTTGTGCAATTTTGGGCTAGTTTTCCTTACACTTGTACAGTAGCCTTACAGGTTTTAATCCTGCTACTTAGTTCCTTCAGATGTTCAGTGGTTATCTTGTGGTTTTGTTGCTTTTTCATCAGCCAGTGGATAAGTGGCAGGTAAAAAGGCAAGCTGGGTTGCTTGCAAGTGGTTTTGCATTCCAACAGAACCGAAACCAGGTGGTTGCAAGCTCATACCATAGCTTCGTTTTCCTGTGCTAGTAACTGTGGTCTTCTATGTTCTTCTATGCATTCCGATGGTGTATGAGTGCTTTCCTTTTGAGATTCAGTGTTCTCTTTTATTCCTGAATTTTTACCGTATTTCCTTCCCCCACAGACTCAGATCCCTTATTCTTTTTTTTTTTTTTCGGTACCGGGGAATGAGCCCAGGGGCGTTCTACCTCCGCGCTACACCCCCGGCCCTATTTTTTATACTTTATTTTGAAACCGGGTCTCACGAAGTTGCGGAGGGCCTCACTAAGTAGAGAGAGAGAGAGAGAGAGACAGGGAGAGAGAGAGAGAGAGAGAGAGAGAGAGAGAGCTGAGGCTGGCCGTGAACCCGGATCCTCCGGTCTCCGCCTCCCAAAGTACTGGGATTACAAGAGTGCGCCGCCATGCCCAGCTCAGATCCCTTATTCTTAAGTGGCTACAGGATGAGGATAATTTTTCTTTTTTTTTTGTGTGTGTGGTACTGGGGCTTGAACCCAGGGACATTCTGCCTCTGAGCTACACCCCCAGCCCTATTTTAGTTTTTATTTTGAACGGGATCTCACTAAGTTGTGGAGGGCCTCACTAAGTTGCTCAGGCTGGCCTTGAACCTGCAATCCTCCTGTCTCAGCCTCCCAAGCCCTGAGACTATATAGGTGTGCATCACCATGCCCAGCAGGATGGTTCCTCTTTTGTGGTTGATGGAAGCTGAAATGGGGCGTTGTCCCTATCTGTTCTGGGACCTAAAGTCTCTACCTGGCTGATCTAGAGGTGGCAGATTGAAACTGGTCTCAGTTGTTGTGATGGGTTGGAATCTCTACATGGTCATCATAGCATAGAACTATTACAATCTGAACTATACAGGTTTTATTAGGACATCAAAAAGGCAAGGGCTCAACATATGAGAAGTACAAAATTTCTGAATTTAGATAAATTATTATTTTTCCTTAATAAGATAAAATACTTTATGCTTTTCTAGTTTTCTCATCAAACACAGCTTAAACTCCTTGTATTCTTTGTGTATTGAATTACATATGTTAATTAGAACTTTAGTTTTAAGTAATTTTATATTTTAATTAAGACCCAGGAAGAAAGCAATTTAAACAGTTTTTTTCTACATGTATCAACAATTTATGCAAACTCATTTAAAAGACCCAAATATATTGTCTTTTATAGACCTTCAAAAACCAACAATACTTAGACTTATATTTGACAATTGATGTTTCAGTATTTTAACTTACTTATAAACTACTCAGATGTTTTTTCTAACATGTATATTTATAAATGTTTATCTCATTTATATCTACCAAATTTACCCATTTTAACAGCTATTTTTAGATTACACATGAAAACCAAGATATCAGACAAGCATAGTTGCATAGTTGCCAGTAAGATGATTATTATTATTATTATTATTATTATTTGCCAAACAAAAACCCCGAAAGTAATGGACATTTTTAAGCATCTACCAGAGATAAATACAATCTTGACTGGCTAGGATCCTAGGCAAAAGCATGTATTAACAGTTCTATGATATCGAGGTAGGTTCCTTCTATTCCTAATTTCCTCAGCACTTTTATCATAAAAGGGTGTTGGATTTTGGCAAATGCTTTGTCTGCATCTGTTTTTCACAAACATAGGGAAGTCAGTTATAAAATTCATTTGGAAAAACAGGAAACCCAGAATAGCCAAAGCAATTCTCAGCAATAAGAACCATGCCAGAGACATCACAATACCAGACTTCAAATTATACTACAAAGTGATAGTAGTAAAAAAGCATGGTATTGGCACAAAAACAGGCACATAGACCAAAGGAATAGAATAGAAGACTCAGAAATAAAGCCCCATATCTGTAATCAGTTGATCTTTTATAAAGACACTAAAGACATATACTAGAGAAAGGACAGCATTTTCAAGAAATGATACTAGGGAAACTGGCTATCCTTATGTAGAAAAATGGAACTAAACCCTAACCTCTTCCCTTGCACAAAAGTCAACTTGAGATGGTTCAAAGGCCTAGAAATTAGACCTGAAACTTTGAAACTGCTTGAGGAGGGCATAGGACCAACACTCCAACATACTGGTACAGGTAGACACTTCCTCAGTAAGACCCCAAAAGCTCAAGAAATTAAAACAAGAATTAATAAATGGGATAGCATTAAACTAAAAAGCTTCTGTGCAGCAAAGGAAACCATCAAGAATCTACACAGAAATCCTATCGAATGGGAGAAGGTATTCATCAATTACCCATCAGACAAAGGTCTAATATCTAGAATATATAAAGAGCTTAAAAAGCTTAACACTAAAAAACCCAAATAATCCAATAAAAAAGTGGGCAATAGAACTGAACAGTCTTTTCAAAAGAAGTACAAATGGCTAACATATATATGAAAAAATGTTCAACATCTTTAGCAATCAGAGAAATGCAAATAAAAACTACACTGAGATTCCATCTAACTCCAGTAAGAATGTCAATCATCAAAAACACAAATAAAAATAAATGCTGGTGAGGTTGTGGGAAAATAGGAGCCCTATTACACTGTTGCTGGGACCGCAAACTAGTACAGCTGCTATGGAGATCGGTGTGGAGGTTTCTCAGAAGACTGGGAATAGTACTACCATATGACCCAGTGATAGCACTCCTGGGCATCTTCCAAAAGGAAATAAAATCAGAATATTATAATAATACTTGCATATCCATGTTCATAGCAGCACAATTTACAATAGGCAAATTATGAAACCAGTCTAGGTATCCATCAACAGATGAATGGATCACAAAACTTTTGCACATACACACAAGGGAATTTTACTCAGCCATAAAGAAGAAAATCTCCCCCTTTGGAGGAAAATGGATGGAACTCGAGACTATCATACTAAGTGAGTACAGCCAGTCTCAAAAAATTAGTAGATGTATGTTTTCTCTTAAATGTGGAAGCTAGAGAGATATTCATAAATAAGGGCAACATCAGATAGAGGAGCAGAGACTCCAGGGAAGGGACTGAGTGGGATTAGGGACAGGAGACGAAGTCATAAAGAGTGTAATAGAAATAATGCTATGAATGTATACAAAATTACCAATTCAAACATCAAAGACGTGTGGGGAGGGGGGAGGGACCCGGTGGGGAGGGCACCAAGAACCATGTGCATGCATCTATCTGACACTCTATACCCCAATATGATGTAAAATTACAATGCACCAAATTAAAAAAATGAAGAAAAAAAGCAATTCTAAAGATAGCCTTTTATCTTACCAACAAATTGAAATTAACTTATTTATTTTATTTTCTTTTTTGCAGTACTGGGGATTGACCCCAGGGGCGTTCTACCTCTGAGCTATACCCCCGGCCCTATTTTTTATCCTTTATTTTGAAACCAGGTCTCATGAAGTTGTGGAGGGCCTAAGTAGCTGAGACTGGCCACGAACTCGGATCCTCTGGTCTCTGCCTCCCAAGTACTGGGATTACTAGCATGCGCCACCACACCCGGCTTGAAATTAACTTATTTTACTATTATTTTTAAAAATTCATGTGAACTGAAGACATTTGGTTCCATGTTTTCTCAACTTATTAGTGCTCATTTATCTATAACCACTTTGGTACTATGTAAATAATATAAAACCCAAGCACATATGTAGATACACTATACAATACACACAAAGATATATAAAAATAGAAAATAAAAATTTTATAGCTCTTATTTAGATTTATCATTTGCCATTTTGAGAAAGTTAGACTGTTGATATTATTACCATGGCCCTAAACAGCCCTTAATATTACTTCTGTACTTACAAAGGTGTGACTTAGTTTAAAGGAGGTAGAAATTTATATCTCATAGACACAGAAGTTAATCTAAACATCTTGGAGAAAAGCCCAGTGAAAGCAAAAAGCTTAAAGGTGAGGCTTGTTATGTAGATTTAATTTAATATCTTTTCCTATTTTAAGAGTTAATCAATAAAGGGAGACAACCTTACAAATAGAAATTTCTTTTGTAAAGGGTCAGAGTAATCACACTTTGGAGAATTACCTAGTTTATAAGTCCTTCTGACCTAACTTTTTTTCTAATCAGATCTAGCCTTTCAATGAGTACAATGAGAGCAAAGAGCACTTTTTATGCCCACCCTACCTGGGAAAGCCTCCTTTGAGCTTTTCAAAGCTTTTTCAATTAAATTTCTGCCCAGTGTTATTTTTAGGACTCATTTTTAAAGAGGCTTGTATGTTGGCTAGAGTAAAAGTCAATGCTGGGGCTTACAGGAATTTCCTTCCAAAGAGTCTCCAATGGGGCAGACATGCCCTTTTCCCCCAAAGCAGAAAAGAAATGGTCTCACGAAACAGGAAAAGTCAGAGACAAAGGAGTTAAGGGTTTTTTTTACAGTTTGCATAGACCAGGTATTGGATCCCTCCAGGTGGAGTACAAGAGGGTTACAGATGTTCATTAAACAGAGTGCATACCAGTCTTGGAGTTCCAGAAACAAAGGCAGAGCTGTCACAGACATCCATTGTGTGGCACAGTGAACAAAAGGGATGAAGGGAAAATTCTAGAATGGAGGACACAGAGGTAGACCTGTAGGATTGGGGACAGCCAGGGAAGCACCTATTAGTCATGGCTGACACTGAATTATAGTTCAGGTGGCCACTTGTCAAGCATGAAGCAGATCTATGTCAAACATCACCACTGTTCAGCCCCCTCTTTAGGATCTTCTAAAGGGGAAGACTTATTCTTCTCCTCCTCTTCCTCCTCCTCCCTCTCAAGTGAGTTGAGAGTTAACCCTTGCATACCTGTTTTTCCCTCAGGACTGGTCGAGATAACCTTTGAGTAACCATTTTTTTTTTTGGTATTAAAAACAGCTGAGAAAAAAAGGAAAAACCCAAATAGAGAGCTAATTCTGTAACTGTAGGTTAAGAACTATCTTGTAGCTGTTTATAAGAAATATGTCACCCAAATAAAAATATTGCCTATATTTTTTCCACTTTTCAGCTTGTTATTGAGGACATACAGTATCACAAAAGCAAAACAACCTCTTTTTCTTTTCCTTTCTTGAGGCCATCAGCCTTAAAGGTACCCCACCCCAAAGGGAAATTAGTTTGGATAGACCTTCAGAGGGTTGAGAGCCCTACTGAGGAAGGTGAAAATTATCTTCTCTCCTTTTATCATCCTAAGTGGCCCAAGTATTCCTTATGCTTGTGAATTGTGTTTGCAGTTTTTAGTACTGCTACTTAACTCTTCCAGACGCCATGTGGTTATCTTGTGGTTTTGTTGATTTTTTGTAGGTCAATTGACAGGTGACAGGCAAGGATTGCTGGATTGCTTGCCAGTTGTTTGTTTTGCATTCCAAGGGTTTGTGGGAATGTCCCTTTTGAGACTCAGTGGTCTCTTTGTATCCCTAAATTCCCAACTCAAGAGGAAGATGTGATATACTCTCTCAATATATCATTTTATCTTAATACCTGTACTTCCTTTGTCAAAAAACTATTAAAAGACAAAGTCACAACAAATCTTGTTCTGCAGATCTTAATTGTCTTTATTTGTGATTATAGAACTGAACAAAAGTTTGAACTCCAAATGGTTCAGAATGCTCTGTCCCACAACATGAGCAACTTACATTTGTAGCCGGAGAAAAAGAAGTTGACTACAGAAAAAGGAAGAGAGATACAAAGACTGCTGATTGGGTATAGCTGCTCTCTGTCTTATTTGCACCTGGTTTGAACAGTTGGCTACTTGTAATTGGTTGAGACTTGGCCACTTCTTACAAGAGGAGGTTAGAATCTGTTTCCACAGGAAGTTGGGTTATAGTTCACTGTATAGAGAAACCTTTACACCAAACTTAAAATATGTATAAAGGCAGCTGTAGGTCAAACAATTCAATTTAAACATATTAATTGCACTTAAACATATCTATTATATACAATATAAATATAAATACACACTTTGTGTGTGTGTGTGTGTGTGTATGTGTGTGCTGGAGGACAGGCACCTGGTCTCTGTTGCTCATTTTGTTATCATGAAAACCTCTCATAAAGTTGAGGATGTAGTTGTTGCTCCATAAACATCCATAAAATAAGTGGTCCCTGGTTAAAATGTCAAAAGTATAGTTTTGCTTCTTTAGAATTTATTTTCAGGAATTTCAGCAGGAGATACATGATGGACAATACAGAGAAGTGCTTGGATTAGCAATTTTCAATAAATGAATAATGTCCATGAAGTTACAAGTAAATATTTTTACCACTATTCCAGTATGTGACAATTGTAAACATTGTAGTTTAATGCTGTTATTCAGCTGAATGACCACTTCAAGGGACATTTCAATGGCCTCTCAGACTCAAGCATGGCTTTCTTTGGTGAAGGCTGAAAGATGAGCTGAATATTCTCTAGAGCTCATAGTCCATCTACAGTGACATATTCATGAATTAATTCCAAGTTTCATGTACAAGAATACAGAATAGGATGCAAAGTTAGCAATGAAGTCGAATTAGACCAGGATAATCCACAGGAAAAATGATGTCTGGGCAGTATATTTAAAGAAAAGCAGAACTTCACTATCTGGACAATTAGAAAAAGGCATCTTAGTTAGTATAAACAACATATTTAGAGAATAAAGCTAAAGAAAGATCAGGTGTAACTAAAACAAAAAAAGAAGCTTTTTCTTTGTTTTGGGGGGAGGATAGACTTAGGGTAAGCAAACACAGTTTGGGCATTGATCATGCAGGATGAGGTTTCAATTTTATTCAGTAGGACAATAAGAAGTGATCAGCAGTCTTAAAGTTTTTTCATTAATTTTCTTTCCAGAGTTGTAGTTTCCTGACTCACTAAGTTTTGGGTTTATAGAAAAGCATCATTCAGACTTGAATGGGAGAGAGGTTGAGAGTTCATGCATCGACTAAAATCTTTTCGACCCTGGATGTAGCATTTGAATCTGGCTGGTAGATCCAATCCATCCTCCAACACTATTTGGAAGTCCATATTCTTGCATAGGGTTAAACATGCCAGAGCTCCAGTGTGTGCTGAATCAGGAATATAACAAAACCATCAATATCTCAACTTGACAAAATCCATATCTACCCACTTGAATTCTGCTGCAGACATTAGCATTCTCTGTGGAGAATGAGAATTCGTTGTACACACATATGGGAGAGTAAATTAAATATAAAAGAGTAATGTGAGGCTGCAGACTCAAGATAAATGGTGTATAAATCCAGATATTAAATATTTCACTGGGCAATGATGAAGTGTTATACATTGGTCCTCTCTTGATGTATAAGAAATTGATTAGCTAAATTTCATACTTACAAGGTGACTTGACTAGCACTCATTTTGCATAATTCCTGAAAGGGTGCTTAAGATGCATGACAAGAGCTGACCATGATCCTAACTCAAAAAGTAATTTCTCGCCTGTATATTTTACATGTGAGCTATGAGGATGCAAGAATTATGAGAAAGCAGTGGGGATACTCCAAATGCCATGACTGTCCTAGGAATGATTTGCTCATTTTCATTGACATTCCAACATACATATTGTATGTGGATTCAGCAGTTTTGACATCTTGTTATTTTACAAGACATATATGGTAACCACTGGGGCATGCAGTATCTCTGTTGGTATTTAAGAGGTCTCCATGAATAACATGATGTTTCTAGAGTTAGTCCTACAGAACAATGAGCTTCGAGACGGTTGAGGTCGTATATAGAGAACCAAGTGTCTCCTTTCTCTTCTACTTATGCTTACCCTTTAGTATGGCAATTTGAGCTCGCTTATTGAACTCTATTCTTTCCAAGTTTCTTGTGAAATGAGTAAAAAAAATAAAATAAACATGGGGTCAAGTATACTGCTAACAATGAAGGGTTTCAGACATGAAGGAAATATGCTTTAAACTCAGCAACTTTGTGTTAAGTGGCAGCCCATAACATTACATAACACAGAACAAGACCACGTGCCTAGGAAATTAACAGAGTCCTCCCGTGCATCCGTATTCACAGGAGCAAACAGAAAGAAACAAATTGGAAGCAGCAGGGGCTGGGAATCATGGGAAAGTTTGGGGTGGTGAACCAAAGGTAACTTGAATAACTTGACTACACCAATCTACATCAACAAACCAATTTACCCTGGCACACATGCCGATTATTCTTTTAAGACAAATAAGTAGGTACAGAAGCCTTGTAGACTGCTATAGCCAATTCTTAAGGAAGGCTTCAAGATGGGGAGCAGATCCTGGGCTAAGGCAGGCATAGTCAGCAAAGCAGTTCTCTGTATGTAGCCCACTCTGTGTTCTAAACAGCCACCTGGAATAACTACAGACTGGCCAAACAAGGCTACAGTAAATAGCAGCCCTTCCTCTTTCCATTAATAATCAGGCAAACTGCATAAAAGCACCAAATGCATAATACAATTAAGAAGTAAAAGGAGGAACATTATGAGGATTAAAGGAAATATCCCAAATATAAGATGGTTGTGGTCTAAGACACAAAGTGAAAACATAAGAAAAAAATCCAATCGGCATTTTTATTGATTAAGACTTTGCATTTTAAGATAGAATTAACAAAATCAGCCAAAAGATCTCATAAGTAAAAAATGTGATTAAAATATGGAAGAGTAATAAATCTGTAAGAATAATAAAGAAGGAGAAACTGCAAGCAGCTTAGGGAAGCCCTATCTCTGCTTCCCTTCTTCACTTTCTTCAGGAGCCAGCTCCAAGACAACCTCACCTGTGCAACATTCCTCAACTTTCCTCCATGAACCTGGAAGCAGCTTAAAAGTAGTTTTAAGCTGCTCTGTATTTTCTTCTTATCACTCTCTAACATGCAATATATTTTAGTTCTTACTTACAGACAATGGACTGTCTTCTCCCAAAGAAGGTAGAACTTTTTTTGGGGGGGGTTGTTCATTTTTCTTTCACTCCATTATCAGAACCATCCATCACACATTACACCTGCTCAAAAATTACCAGTAGGATAAAGGAATAAAGGCTAGTGAGAGAGCACCTCTGACCATAGAGACATCTCTAACTCAAACTATTGTATCAGCAAAAGGGGTTACCTCCCCTTTCAGAAATGAACCGATCTTGCTTTCAGAGATCTGTTTCAAGAAAAGACTAGATTGTAAACAACACCTGTCCCAGTTCTTTAGGAATTCTATTTTCATGTTAAATTATCTTGAGCCCCTTGGGTGAAATCACATAAGCTACACTGAGTTTTCAATATATAAAGCCCTGAACCTCATGTCCCCCCAATGCCTGTAGAATTGCTTTCAGAATCTTTGCGATGGTAATCTTTGCCCAAATGCACATCAAAATCACGTATGAATAACTGACAGAATTACCGAGGCCTTCCTTTTACCAACTGAAACCAAATTTACAGAGTAAGTGCTAGCTAGCTATAATTTTTAAAATCTACCCTGGAGATCCTATACAAACTTATGTTGAAATCCACTGCTTTATCACTTTCTCTAAAATAGCTAGTTTTTCTCTGTATTACCCATGAAAGATGAGTTGATCTCCATTCTTTTGTACAGATGGTCCACAGTCATTTTTCTTCTAACATGATTTCTCTAAGGCTGTAGAGATATGATTGGCTATGCCATAGAGATGTTATGTTCACGGAATGTCTAGCTTCTAGAGATGCATTTTAAATCATTTCTGGAATAGCTAACTCAGAGTGACTCCACATGCTTTCGTATGCCTTCAAAGTAGCAACTAACAATTCTCTTTTATAGCAGGTGAAGTGCTCAGTGGTCTTCATAGCTTACAAAGTGGCTTAGGGTTTTACTGGTGCTGACATCTCAGGCTATGTCTAGATGACTAGCAAGCAAGGACAGAGAAGATCACATATCCATGGATACTGAATGATGAATCAGTACTGTGCCAAAGCTAGTTAATGTAATGGCCCTACTCTCCTGGAAGCCATATATAGGGAATGAAACCCTACAGGTCAGGATTCCCCATATAGGGACATGGGCTCTGGCCCTGCATGGGTCTTTCTTACAGACTTTCAACGCACTTCACTCCCCTGAAGTCTTGTGAGGCTGCCATAGAGTTACAGAATAAAAAAACATTTTAGTTTTTTCCATTTTTTTCTGTAGAACCCTAGCATGTTCTCTTGAAAATGGCAAATATAAAATGACTCCTTCATTCTTTGTCTTTGATAAGAGAACATGACTGTAGGAATATCCCAGATCCAGACACACAGATATCTGTTTTCTATTTTTCCCCTGAGGTAAGGGAAAAGGAAAGAAGAAAGTTCAGGTAAGCATATTTCACTCTTGATAATCCACTCTGCTCATTATGTAACTTTTCAGTAAGCTATTCTACCAGCAAAGCTTCAGAAACTCTAACCTGCTACATGACTAATTATGCATTGTGCAATTCAGTCCTATGTTGCCGGACATGTTTCCTTTCTCAAGGACTGATATCCAAATGAGGAAACCCAAGAATGCCCCCTGAATTCCCCAGGGAGCCTATGAAAAATGCAGATTCTTGGGCATGAAATTGAGACAAATCAGAATCTACAGAGATAGAGGCTAAGTATCCTCACCCTCTACGGATTCTTTTATCTTTTCTTTCTTTTTTTTTTTTTTTAGTACTGGGGATTGAACCCAGGGGCATTCTACCTTCAAGCTACAACCCCAGCCCTTTTTATTTTTTATTTTGAAACAGGGACTCACTAGGTTGTTGAGAATCTCATTACTTGCTGAGGCTGGGATCCTGTCTCGGCTTCTCAAGTACTAGGATTACAGGCATGCACCACCATGCCTGGCTCACCTCTATGGATTCTAATGCACATAAATCTGAGACTCACTGAACTAAGGAAGCACAAGTGAGACACCAGAATATAAGTTCACATGGTTAAATGCATTTGAAAACAATGTGCATTCCACAGAGATTGACAGGACTGGCTAACGTGGAGCTGGGTGCACAGTGAAAATACAGAACCACTCACTTGCAAGTTATTAAGAATTTTAAGACTGTTATATTAGAAGATTAAACCAAGTATGGGGCCATCCTAAGTTTTAGGCCCAGTGACTGCATGGGTCACATGGCCATGAAACTGGCTCCTATTGTTGCTGGATATATTCTACATTTGCCACTTAGGTTAATTTTAACTGTCCTGTGCATATCTGTCCCAACCTTAATACACTTTTTTTTTGCTTTGCTTCTATCAGTTGCCAAGAGATACATGCTAAAATCTTCCATGATTATTGCTGACTTGTCTATTTAACCATTTAGTTCACTGTCTAACATTGATTTATACCTTTAGAGATCATTTTATTAGGTGACAATTCAGAACTGTTAGAACTTTCTTATTATTGACCCTATAATTTTTTAAAATGCATGTTAAATTTAATACAGGTTTTAATGGGGTAGTATTTTTGTGAAAAAATGTTTTCCATTATTCTACTTGCATTCTATACTCTTATATGTAAAGTAAAACCTTTTTTACTGTATAACTTGTACACACACAATTACGTATAGAAATATACACATACCCTCATATATCCATCTGACTTGATATACGTAAGTATATGATATACTTGTTCTTAATTGGAATATTTAATTTATCCACACTGAATATAGTCGTTGGTGTATTTAGTTTAAAATCTAAGAGCTTATCATTTATTTTGTAGTGCTCTTACAATTTTTATGTTTCTTTTTCTCTCTTTCCTTGCTTTTTGTTAGACTAAGTGGAATTATCTTCATTTCTTTCATCTGTTGGCTGCTAATTTACTATGTTTATTGCCTGATGTTCCCCCCTGGCTCCTACTTCCTGGGTTGTAATTTTTTTCCTGTTATTTCTCCTTTACATCTAGCTGTAGTATATAAAATCTCAAACGGGCCTTCCTTTTTCCTGTCATGGTTTCCACACCGAGGGCTATTTCTTAAGCACACCAGTGGTCTCTGGATCAATCCCCTACTTACTCTTGCCTAGGAAATGTTTGTTTCCTCACTCTGCCCCTATGTGATTGTTCTGTGTGGAGGAATAACTTGCTACGCCTGACTCATCCGTCACTGTTCTTCCTGGGAACTGCACCTTCCCACAAGTCTCTTCTTGTCCGCCATACTTATTTGTCCAAGAGCCTCCTCCTGTGAGGGAAGGTCTACCCAGTCATTGATAGAATCCCTAGTGAGTAAATGTGATTCTTGTTTCTTTCTCTTTTTTTTTCCTTTGTGGTACTGGGTGTGGAACCCAGGGGCACCCTACCTCTGAACTAAATCCACAGCCCTACTTTTTTTTTTTTTTTGAAATGGGCTCTCACTAAGTTTAGAAGGGTCTGGCTAAGTTGCTGAGGTTGGCCACAGACCTGCAATCCTCCTGTCTTAGCCTCCCAAGTACTGGGTTACAGGCGTGCGCCACCACGACCAGCAGTAAATGTAATTAATGTCAAGGTCTGTGTTAAGATATGGACAGGAAGACTTAAAGCAAGTTAAACTTGTCTGCAGATTTACATCTTACCCATAATAAAAGTCATATTTATGCCTCCATATGTACTTTTAAAAATTATGTCTCTTCTAAGTCCAGACAAAGGAGAAAACTTTAGATGAGCAAAGAAGGCGACCTAAGTGAGAGAGATGGGAGGGGGGAAGAGGGAAACCCACTAATGCACACGATGTATATACACAAATTTATCAGAGTTACTCACTATGCTGAACACAAAAAGGAGGGAAGGGGGAGGGAATAGGGTGGGAATAGAGGGAGGGCTAAATGAGCAATGTGTGCATGCATACTTCTGATACCCTGACACTTATCAAAACGTATAACTACAATGCACCAATAAATGAATATATTTAAAAAAATTTAAAAAATTAAATTATGTCTCAAGTTATTTGTCATCTGGATTAGGAAGATTAGTGATAATGCTCCTAAGAGACAGACATTTCCATAAGTGTATTTAATGTTATCCTTTTATTAAATAAATGCATGTATTTTGTTTTGATCCGATAAAAAGTTAATATGTCTTCATCGTATAATATCAAACAGTAAAGAAACAGAGCAGAGAGAAAGTCATCCCTACGTGAATCACTGGGTCCAGATTTGAAAGGAATAGTGAAGATTGTAGAAGGAAATGAAGATGACCTTGAGATGCTGAAGTCTGCAAGCGGTGCTGCTTGGCCACTTCCTTGGGCAGAGGGGCTGCCTGAGAACTTAAGGTCCCTCAAAGGTGGTGTCAACTCAACGCGCTGCTCAATATGTTCAGCGTGATGTTTTGCATCTGGTTAGACTTAGGCCTCACTTACGTAGCAATAAAGGTGTTCATCTGGCAAACTGAGGTGAGTAACAGAGTGAGACCCTCTTAGGTTATGTTCCCAGGCTGCTCCTGATGCCTCTAAGGGTGACTCATCTCAGACCTGTGACGACTCTGTGATACTTTTTGGAAGCCCGTTTCTCCCCATATGTTTCTGAATGTAGAAAAGGCAGAGCAGCTCTTAGTTCTTGAGAGCCAAGTTACTTAAAGTTCTAGAGGGAAAACACGCAAATCTCAAATGTTGGCAACCTTATTCTGATAGTCCTTTAGGCTACTTTTCCTCTTCCTTGCCTTGTAATATTTTTTCTGATGCATTTCTCTCCTCTGTGTTTTGCAGGTAAGCTCAGGTTAACAACCAATACTACAGAAGTATTGGAGAGTTCTTCTATATCCTATGTCATTTTCCAGATATCATGGAAAGCATGCTATACCAACCATAGTGTAAAATATGTAATATTGGCATAGATTGGGACACATCAGAAACTTATAAATACCACCCAGGACATCTTAAAACATCTGATTTTAGATTACTTCTGCTTTCAAACAGAAAATTGTGAATTATTTCTCTATGAAGGTATATAAATAAAGTGGGAAGAAGGCATATATTCAAGAATCCTAGGCTTTTTTTTAAATTCAATGGCTTAATGAGTTAAATCATAATAATTTTCAGTTGATACATACCCAGATACACAATTGTCTTTTAATGTATACATATGTGTATGTACATATCAATATATGTATTTGTGTGTGTATACACATATAATATATATAGTATACATGAAATAATAGTGAATGTGGGACATGGATGCATATTAAATGAGAACCAGATTTTGCATATTAGTTTTGTGCTTATGTGTGTGCATAAAGAAAGCAAAAACTTATACTCACGCACGTTAGTGTCATGAGATGCTGAGATTAATTGTTTAAGTAATGGGAGTTACTTTTCTAGATCCTGAATTATATATTTACAGATACTGAAAATAGATGACGACAAGTAATTAACAGCTCTCTGATAGCTTTAATGATAGAAACAGATGTTCACATTTAAGGCATCAAGTCTAAGTGGCGATCATTGAAGTGCTGCCTGTGAGTGGCATTATGGTCCTCTTTTGCATAGGAGAGAATATTGTAATGCAGATTATTGTGATTGTCTGAAAATATCTCCGTGGCTGACAATACCCTTTTTTTCTTTTTCTACTCTCTTATTTGATAGTTAAATGGAGACTGCATTTAACAAGCACAATTATAGCTCCTTTTGCCTATTATACTGCATTTACTCATAATTGTCAGAAGAGAGCCCACAGAGGCATCTTCAAGCTCCAGTTCCTCATTTCCACCCAAACCAAAGAAAGGTATTCCATAGCGCACATTTCATTACGAAAATGTGCAATAAATGATCAATCTACTTAATAAGATGAGGATTAAGGTTTAAAAAAGTTACTCTGGGAACTAAATGTAAAACTTCTGACTTGGGCCTAGTTTTATTTTTTTACTTCATAGAAAAATCAAAGGTTCACTTAATGGCATATCTTACTTTTAGAAAATAATTCTACTTTTCTATTCTATTCTAGTGTGTGTGTGTGTATGTGTGTGTGTGTGTGTGGTGCTGGGGATCATATCCAGGGCCTCATGCATGCTAGGCAGGTGCTTGGTCACTGAGCTACAAACCCATCCCAGTATTAATTCTGTTATATACGGTCTTACACCTTCTGATTTTCACTGGGTGAGTAGCCCTCTCCTAAGGGACCTAACCACTGCCCTCCATTCCTGACGTCACATGTTTGGTAGTGGTGATGGAGAGAGGCTTTTAAAGATTGGAAGAATCTATTATATGACAGCTTTATTTTAATCAAGTTTTTTAAGAAAAAATATATATTTGGAAATACATAAAATAAAGGCATATAATAAGTTCACCTAAATTAACATCTTGAAGTATTTTTCCATATTAATTATTCATCATCAACCTAATTGTTAAACCTTCATATTGTATCTTTATAAGCATGGTAAAGTTTATTTAGTTGCTTTCTCCTTTACTGAACATTTCCCTTGGTTCTAATTTTTCTCTATTATGAATTACAGTAAAAATTGGTTTAATATGAAATTTTTCTTTCACCTGGATTGCTTACTCAGAGGGGACTTTCAGCATTGTTTTAGTGGATTAAATATTAAGAACTCTAAAATTTTATGATGTCTACTAAAAAAATTGTACAGGAAGAAGAGGAGGAGAAGAGAGAAGGGAAGGAGAGACGGGATGGAGAAGCCTCCCAAATGGGAGAGGAAATGTCAATTTAAAGGGTTGAAAATGGTCAAATTATCATTTGAATTTGTATTTCCATGGAGCATGATTAATGTATTAATTAGACACTTAAGTTTTCCCCTAACTGTTTTTTTCTCTTTTTTTCTTTTGTCAATTGATTGTTTCCCATTACAGATTTAATAAAGAATATTGATGCCCCTGGGTGTTACATGCTTGCGAATATTTTTCACAGGTAATGGTTTGCCTCTTTATTTTTGCTTCACATGTTTATTTATATGAGTATATATGTATATTTTCAACTTTTAGTTAACCAATTCTACTGCATTTTTTGTCTATTTTTCCCATTAGTTCCCATTATTAGATATTCACATTTTTATTGTGTTTACATGGAAACCTTTACAATTTGACACTGTATTCATTAAAAATTTTATAATTGTGCCAAATAATTCTGTTTTCTTTTTCAACTTATTAAAAACAAGATTTTAATCAAAACATGCAAATAATATTACCATAATCTGACTTTGGTAATTATGTAAAATACCCCTAATAACATTGCTACATAGAATAAAGGTAGATTTTTTTTAAATGCCACTATTAAATATGGCCTTTCACAGTTTCAAAAGTCGATAAAAGTTTATTAGCGCCAATGTTTCTATTTTAATAGTAAAATACATTTTTGGTCCCTGTTTAATTAGGTTTAGAAATAGATGTCAGTTTGCTATGTGAAAACAAATGCACTGGATTATTAAGAAGTTTTTATTCAGTCTATTGCAGTAAGGCAAATGTTCATTAATGAGAGGCATTAGGGTAGCCTTGGGAAGTTTTAGAGGTAGATATATAAGGACGTTACTTGCCGTTCTTATAGAAGTCATAAGAAAAAGTGAAAATAGGTTTTACCTTAGAATACACAATGACCAGCTGGTCTCCCGCACTGATTAGCTGGTTTCTAAGCTCAAAAGTGGGATGGGGAGGTATTTCTTAACTCTTCCTACTTTCTAAAAGCATGGATCTCAGTACAGCCCCGCATTGTGACTTAGTATGTGACCTCATGTGGATCAAAGACACATTTATGTGTGGACTGTGGAATTCTGTAATCATTTGTCTTGGTGACAGGCCTGATGATGAAATCACAGACAGACAATTCTGATATTTTCCAAGTCAAAAGATTCACTAAATTTTTCTATCCACAAGGCAATAGCTTGAAGAAGGTGTTTTTAAATGGACGATAGCTATTTAGAAAACATTTAAAACTTTCAGACATGGGGAAATTATTTCCTTGCTGCAGTCCAAGAGATTCCCTAGGGTACTCTAAGTACTTTGTTGAAGTACTCAAATGAAGAAAAAGTATGTTCGGAAGGCAGGCTCATTAGTAGGCAAATTGTAAAAGGAGCAGCTATCAACAGAGTTTTTTGTTTGTTTGTGTCTCATGACAATGAAATTGTGCCTGAAAAATAGAGCCAAGTGACTAATTGTGGCTGAAATTGGGCAATTACTTCTCAAATTAGCCAAATGCAGGTGTAATTATTATTTTAATAATACTGATTTCTCAGTGGTAATTTGCGAAGGGGAGACTGCATTTGGTTGAGACAAGAATTCCAGTCACTTGACACAGAGAAAATATAATTTGATATAGAAATATGAATTAAATTAAATATATAATATACTATATACTTATTAAATTCATATGTCTCTGTATATTACATATCATATATATTTTATATGTATATTTATATAGGGAGAGAGAGAGAGAGAAAGTAGAGATGACATAAAAGGAAGATCAAGTGCTAATATTATAGCATTAAGTTTTCTATGAAAATGCCCATGGAATTTGTCAAGTAGGGAAAATACTCCAAACACTAAAGTTGACAAGCATTTAGCATATATGAGAATCCAAGCACATTTCTGAAACCAGCCTCACCTATCAGAAATTATTTTAAGAAGTTACCTCAGTGGAAAATTGCTGCATCCCTTTCTCAAAACTTCGTGCACTTCTAAACCATTGTTATCTCTCACCTGGATCACCTAAATAGCTTCCTAATTAGTCTCCCTTGTTTTGTATTTTTGCCCTTCAGAATCTAACATGATCTTTGAAAACCTATAGATCAAAGCAGGTTACTTCCATTCTTAATACTTCCCATGTAGGATTCCACCACATTTACAGAAAAATCCAAAGACCACAACTTTTCAGGTCTCCAGGGCTGATTCTTGCTGACCTTATACTCTACCACACACCACACCATTTCTAACTCTCCTACGTGCTTGACTTGTTCCTCCCAGACAGATTAGCCTTGTTATTTATCAGTCATGGTAAGAAATTCCCAGCCCCTGGAATTTGGTAATCATTGCTTGTTTCATAAATGACCTAAAGATTTTCTCCTCCCTTTTATTCAAATGTTGCCTCTCCAGAAAATACTACACTGATCTCACCTAAAATAGAAACACTTTTATAATAATTCATATCCAATGCTTTACATTTTCTTCATAAGACTTAACAGAATCTGCAACATTTACCTGTTTTATTTGCCCACCGTAGTATATGACTGCCTGAAAGCTGAGGACATTGCTTTGTTTCTGTTTCTTGTAACCATTCTAGAACCATTAATAGATTCTAGAAATTTGAAACATGGTTATTGAAGAATAAATAAATGAATGATATGTGACCCAGGCTGAGTTCATTTAATGTCCTGAAGTTGGAAAAATGAAAGATATATTTTTGTGTTGAGCAAAACTGCAGTGCCTGAAGTTGCATAAAGTTAAATACTCTTTTTCAAAGAAGAGTCCCATGGGAGCCAAAAGGCAAATAAAAAGCTCCAAGATGGCATTCATCCTTCCAACCCATGAATCCAGATTGATACTCAAATAAGAAATAGGTCATTTCTTTACCTAACATTCCAACTAAGAAATGGAGAAAGGCCAGGCGTGGTGGTGCACACCTGTAATCCCAGTACCTGGGAGTCTGAGACAGGAGGATCACAGGTATGAGACCATCCCCAGCAACTTAGTGAGGCCCTCAGCAAGTTAGTGAGACCCTACTTCAAAATAAAAATATAAAATAGGGCTGGGGGTATAGTGTAGAGTTAGAATGCCCGTGGGTTCAATCCCCAGTACTGAAAAAAAAAAGAAATGGAGAAAGAATGATATGAATAGAAAATTGCCATTATAGCAAACAATGAATAATTAAGCCAGGTAAAGATGATGAATGAATACTAAAATATTGGATTGAAATTTATTGAAGAGCAGAATACTCACGGTGTTGACATCTCTGCAGCAGTCCAGTGAAAAGACATGTCAGTCATCACCCTGAACAAGTGACCTGATTTACCATTACTAATTGAGAGGTAGCTGCAGCATGGACATACACACACCTGTGATACACAGAGACCCCTTTCCACCTCCAGAGGGCGATTCCACTGCACAGAGGTTAGAGAAGAGCACAGCAAAGCCTGCCATCGAGAGCGCTTCCTCTGGGATCTCAACCCACTCCATGGCTTACAGGTGTTGGGTCAGCAGAAAAGACACGGTTAATGTGAGCATGGGATGGATAACAACATCCCCGTGGAGAAGAGACAGAGCAAGGTCGGTTTCACTTGTGGCTGTCAGTCCCCCAGGCCCAGAGAGTCAGTGCAGGGGGATGCATGTCCCCGTCATGAGCTAAAGGTGAGGGACCCTGTTCCCTCCCCACTGGGAAGACAGACAGCAGTAGAGTTGGCCAGGTGCCCTATGATGCACGTTAGGCAGAAGAAAGTCCATATTGAATCCAGAACAGGGAAAGATATCCCCAGGGTAATAACCAGACAGGCTGTGAGCGCGCTCTGTGCCCTCTTTATCTGACTCTTTCCCAGCAGCCTACCACCTCTGCAGCCTCTGGAAATACAGAGGATGGAAAAGCCATCGGCAGACAAAGCCACAATCTGCGGCCTTTTACCAGGAAACTGGCTGGACTTAACACTTTATTTTATTTATTTATTTTTTTTTTGCGGTACTGGGGATTGAACCCAGGGGCGTTCTACCTCCGAGCTACACCCCGGCCCTATTTTTTATCCTTTATTTTGAAACCGGGTCTCACAAAGTTGCGGAGGCCTCACTAAGTAGCTGAGGCTGGCCACGAACCCAGATCCTCTGGTCTCAGCCTCCCAAGTACTAGGATTACAAGCGTGCACCACCACGCCCGGCTGGACTTATCATTTTAAAGTTTAGTAATTTTATTTATATCCAAATGTCCTAAGTCCTCTTCCAAATCTCCAGTTAAATGTTCTTATTCTTGTTATCACATTTTAAAAAAGTATTTCCTTCCTTTAATATACTGAATCAATTAAAGGCAACTTTAAATAGAAAATAGTTTGATGAACCCATACCATACTGATTTCCGCAAATGGAAATAATTCTGTTAAAAAGTTAAATTACTGGGTGTTACAGACCGGTGTGGTGGCGCACGCCTATAATCCCAGCACTCAGGAGGCTGAGACAGGAGGATCATAGGTTCGAGGCCAGCTCGGCAACCTAGCAAGACTCTGTTTCAAAACAAAAAATGAAAAGGGCTGGGGGTGTAGCTAAGAGGCAGAATGCCCCTGGGTTCAATCCCCAGTCCCACAAAAACAAAAACAAAAAAGCATTAAATTTCCATGATCCTTGAAAAACTATGTACATAGAAAACATGTTTACGTTTATTCTTTTTGTTGTTACTGTTACTGCTTTGTTAAGAGTGCTCACGATGAAAAATAAAAGAGTGCTCACACTGACAGCAGAATCGAAAAATGACAAAGGGACACATTCGTGCTCTGAAAACTCCCTTGTTTGTGTCTTTAGATCAGAAGTTGACAAACTTGAAGCCCTTTAACAGCTGCCCATCACTTAATACAGGAAAAAGTCGAACCTAACGCGGCATGCAGGCCTCCCATAATCCAGCTCCTGCTTATTTTTGTAGCTTCCATTTGTTGCCATCTCTGCTTTGTGCTTTCAGTTATGTATGATACTGAACTGCTTTCTCTTTAAACTTCCACCCTCACCCTCCTTTCACCATCCCACCAGTCTGCTTTCCATTGCTGGTTTTCATAAGCCCAGCAGGCTAGCCATTCATAAATACAGTTTTATTAGAAGAACAGTCCTACACGCTCATTCACATCTTGTGCGTGGCTCCTTTTGCTCTACAACAACAGAGTTGAGGAGTGGCTGCTGAGATCACACGGCCTACACAGTCCAAAATATTTACTCTCTGGCTCTTGACAGAAAGAAGTTGCTGAAATCTGTCTTAAATTAGGTAGCAAGGGGCCTCAGAGTTGAGTCAGGACATGGTATAAATGATGGCGACTTCACTTTTATTATGGGTCGATGTAGAATGACCCCCAAAGAGCTCATGTATTAATGTTCAGAGTTGATGTAATTAAGTCCTGAAGGCTATAATCTCATCAGTGTGTAACTCCATGGATTTACTGGGAAATAACCCAGGCAGGTGGGGTGAGGCTGGAGAAAGTGGGCCCCTGGGGATGTGGCCTTAGGGATTGTGCTTTTGTCTTTGAATACCTCTTGCTTGCTTGCTTTCTTGCTTTTGATGTGAAAGCACAGCCCTTGCTCATTCTCTGCTTCCCACCACCGCCATGCCCTGAGATCCTCAGACCCCGGCCTCACATGGATCAAACCCGAAATCTCCAAGAAAATTGTGAGCAAATAAATCTTCCTTCCTCAAAGTTGGGTGCTCAATCTTTTGCACTATAGCAGAGAGAATGTTGACAGAGATAGCTTTATTCAGCATTGAAAGCCCTTCTTAGGTCACAGCATCTTTAACATGCATTATCTCATTTAACCTCAGTATCAACCTTTTGAGGAAAATCATTTTTGCTTTACAATTGATGGAACTGGGTTTTAGAAAGATTAAACAACTAGATTGAGGCCTTCCACAAATTTCAATCAAACTTTGATTAAAACTCTTAACATTAATGCTGAAGAAAGAAAAATGTATTTGGTTTTGAGATTTCTATTTTGAAATAATTATATATTCATAGAGCTGGGAATTATGGCTCATGCTTGTAATCCTAACACTTGGGAGGCTAAGACAGGAGCATCACAGGTTTGAGACCAGCCTCAGCAACTTAGCAAGACTGTCAGCAATCTAATGATACCTTGTTTCAAAAACAAAAAGATAGAAAGGGCTAGGGGTACAGTTTGGAGGCAGAATTCCCCTAGGTTCAATTCCTAATACAAAAAAAAAAACATACATTCACAGGACATTGCTAATGAATGTGGAGGGAAGTCCTGTGCACTCTCATCCCATCTCTCTGATGTCATTTTTAAGCTTAAGACTATAATATCTTCTTTTTTTGTGGTATTGGGGATTGAACCCAGGGGCATTCTACTTCCAAGCTACACCCCCAGCCCTATTTTTTTATTCTTTATTTTGAAACCGGGTCTCACTAAGTTGCGGAGGGCCTTACTAAGTAGCTGAGGCTGGCCGCAAACCTGGATCCTCCGGTCTCAGCCTCCCAAGTACTGGGATTACAAGCGTGCGCCACCACTCCCAGCTCTATAATATCTTAATACCTACGAGATTCCATGGTGTGCAAATGAAAGGCCAATTGAAACAGCAACTGGAAGGAAGAGCATGTAGGCTTGCTCCACGTCCTCACCAGCATTTGGTATTATTATTGTTAATTTTAGTAATTTTTACAGGTTTATATTAATATCTCAATGTGGTTTTAATTTGTATTTCTATAATTGCTAGAAATTTTGAATTTTGCTCCTATCTTTATTTGCTATATCTTTTTTAATAAAGTATCTTTGCAAGTCGTTTGCCTATTTTCTGGCTAGGTTGTTTTGTCTGTTTCTTTGAGTGTTGACTTTTTAAGAGTTCTTTATATAGTCTAGATTATAACATTTTTGTCAGATATGTTATTTGAAAGCATTTCCTCTTGCCTGCAGCTTGTCTTTCACTATTTAGTCAGAGCAAGCTTTAATTTTGGTAAGTTCCAGTGTATCAATTTAGGCAATTATGGATTATCATGTTAGTCAACTTTTTGTCACTGTGACAGAGCACCTGAGATAATCGATTAAAAAATAGAAAAGGTTTATTATGGCTCACAGTGTTGGAGGTTTCAGTCTATGGTTGGTTGGACACACTGCTTTTGGGCCTGTGACAGTGCAGTACTCTGTGGCAGGAGCATGCAGCAGCTAGGAAGCAAAGGGAAGGAGGAAGAAACTGGCATCACACAATCCCCTCTAAATGCAGTCCCCAGTGGCCTAAGGCCTTTCTCTAGACCCTGGCCCTTAAAAGTTCTACAACCTCCAATATTGCCATTGGCTGGGGACTAACCTTTAACACATGGCCCTTTGAGGGGCATTTGAGATCCACGCTCTACAGCACAGATCTTGCTTTTGGTATCAAGTCTATGGACCCTTTGCTAAGTCCTGGGTGTTTTCTACTGAGTACTTTCCCTAGAAATTTTATAATTCTAGGCTTTAATCTAAGATCCATTTCTGCTTTGTACATGTTATGGTTTGGATCTGGAAGGTCCCAGAAAGGCTCATGTGTGGAAGCTTGGTCCCCAGTGCAGCAATGTTCAGAGGTGGGGCTTTGGGGAAGTGATTGGATCACAAGGGCTCTGACCTCATCCGTGGATTGATCCATTGATGGCTGACTGGAGAATTGGTGGGGGTGGAGACTGTGGGAGGTGGGACGATGTTGAAGGGAGCAGGTACTTGGGGGCATGCCCTTGAGAACTACAACTTGCCAACCACCACCACCCACCCACTTCATGGCTGTTATGAGTGGAGCAGCTTTTCCTCCACCTGATGTTCTGCCTCATCAACTACCCAAAGCAATGGAGCCAGCTGAAAACTCTGAAACTGTGAGCTAGACTAAATCTTTCCTCCTTTAATTTATTCATGTCAGGTATTTTGGTCACAGTGATGAAAAGCTGACTAACATTATTCCATTTATTAAATTAAATTATTTGGATATTTTGGGGCTTTGCCATCCAATATGAATCTTAGCAGAAGCTTATCTATGTCTGCAATAAACATAATATAATTTTGTAAGTGACTATGTAACCCATAGGTTAATTTAGGGAAAACTGACAGCTTCACTATGTTGAGTCTTCCAAACCATGGATGTGGTATATGTCTCCCAATACTTAGGTCTTTGATTTCTTTCATCAGCATTTTAGAATTTCAGTCATATGGAACTGTACGTGTTTTGTTAGACTCATATGTAAAACATAATTACTCTGGAAAAACTGTCAATGGTATCGTGATTTTGATTTTTGTTTACACTGGTTTGTTAACATTATCTAAAAATACAATTGTCTTTTATTGATCATGTATCTTATGACCTTATTTGACTCACTTCTTGGGTCTAAGTGGTTTTTATTTTTGTAGATTTCTTGGGTTACCTATACAGACAGTCATATTTATATACCGAGAGATCATTTTGTTTTTTCCTTTCCAATCTGCATGCATTTTTTATCTTATTGTAATGTGTAAAATTGCCAATACCATGGAGAAGATGTACTTACCTTGTTCCTGATCTTAGGGGAATGTACTCTGTCTTTCACCATTGAGTTTCTCTCCATTTTAGTATAATGTGACAGTTTTAAAAGGGGTTACACTTTGTGAAATACCTTTTCTGCTTCAACTGATGTGATCATATGAATTTTTTTTTACTTTGCCCTGTTATAATGAATTGTATGATTGCTTATGAACATGGAGTCAGCCTTACATACCTCGAATAAATGACCCAGTGTTGCTCTGGCATATTATTGTTTTTATACATTGTTTGATTGAATTTCCTGAAACTTTGTTGAGGCTTTTTGTTTCTAAGTTCATGAGAGATATCATTTGTTGTTATACTAAATTTGATTTTGTTGGAAGGATAATACTTGCCTCATAAAATGAGTTGGGAGATATTCTCTCTTTTTTATTTTCTAGAAAAGATTGTATAAAATGTGTTAATTTCTTTCCTAAATGTTTGGTAAAATTATCCAATGAAATCTTCTGGGCATGGAGATTTCCTTTTCTAGAGCTTTTTAATTAAAAATTCAATTTTGCTAATAGTTATAGGACTATTCACATTGTAATATCTTGGCTGACTTTCCATGCAATGTTTTTTCTTTTCTTTTTTTTTAACAAGGATTTAAATTCTTCTAAGTTGTATTTGAAAATGTAATTTTGTATGTAGTATTTCTTTATTATATTTTTAATGGTTGTAGGATCTGTTTTGCTGTTCACTGAATCATTCATCATATTGTTGAGTTACATATTATCTATTTTTATCTTTGTTGATATTTCTAGATTTCATGAGGGGTCCTATCTGATACAAGAAGGCAGTTAGTATGTGTGGCAAGATCACTTGAATCAAGACTTGGATTAAACTGAGTTTTAGTCTTCTCTGAGGACTGTTTTGTGTAGTCCTTCCAGTGTCCTATCTAAATGGAGATGGCAAATGATAGATAGATAGATAGATAGATAGATGATAGGTTGTTTACTTGGATGAGCTTATTCTTTTTCAACAGTAATGAGATATTTTTTTTAAAACAATATAAACTTATCACATTGAATTGATAGAACTTTTAAAATAAAATGTTTTAAAGTAAGGGATTTAAAATGTTAAAGGAATTTTATTTTTAAAGTTGGCATAGAGTTTTCAATCTCCAAAAGTTGCTGACTAACATTTGGGACCAATTAGCAATCAGGCAGCATGTAATTTGGAAGTGAAATCCTGCTGTGTTAAATTCTGATCCTTTTTAATAAGATGAGTCTAGATGAGCTCAATTGTACACTGTCAAAAAGGTCAGTATTTATTATGTAAGATAAATATGAAATGTGGTTCAAGAAATCCAAAAGGTCAACCTGACCAAAATTGTATTTTCCAATCAAAACCTTAAATCCTCAACATTAGAGTCACTCTGAAGATGTAATCACCCCCGTTCCCAGAAGGTGGCTTTAGGTAAAATGTGAATCAATGATGTAGATCAAATAACAAATTATCTTCATGATGTTCTTCAATATTATCTACACACATAAAAATGTAAGATATACTTCTTATTGCACAGGGTAACACTAAGCTAACAACTGCCCCATCTTTCACCTTAAATAGCAGATACTTGCCTAAAGATCTCTGTCTTTAATATACTCTAAAAGCCTAAAAGATTGTATATACTATTATCCCTTCTAGACTTCCAAGTGGGTATCTATGCTGGACTCTATCTAATAATATCAGATGATATTGGGACTCACACATTCAACTGTTTCATAGTAGAAATATGCTAAATATATTGTGTCAAAATTCTAGTTAGCCCAGTGATACTTTGTTGTAACATACTGGCTTTAATAACAGAGAGTCATTTTTTAAATTTCATTTCTCATCGTAAAATATACTAAAATTGACTTTTCTCTCTGTTTTTGCAGAAATAGGTGGTATAATTCTATGAGTTTTAGCATATTTCTGGATATTTATAACCACCCTGCAATTAGGTTGGAGATTTTCCATCACTCAAAAAATCTGTTTTATAGCTGGGCATGGTGGCATACTCCTGTAATCCCAGTACTTGGGAGGCTGAGACAGGAGAAACACAGGTTTGAGGCCAACTTTAGTAACTTAGAGAGCTACTCAGCAACTTAGTGAGACCCTGTTTCAAAATAAAAAATAAAAAGGGCTGGGGGTGTCATTTGGAGGCAGAATGTCCCTGGGTTCAATCCCTAGTACCACACACTCAAAAAATGTCCTGTGAGAATCTTTCATAGTCACAACCTCCCCCAGTTTCTGGTAACCACTGATCTGTTTTTTTATTTCTGTATTTTATCTATTTGAAAATATCTTACAAATGGAATCATACAAATGGAATATATATAACCTTTTTATACTGGTTTCTTTCACTCAGCAAAATGCATTTGAGATTTTCCCTAATCTATTAGCGCCACTATAATAAAATACCTGGGGCTGAATACTTTATAAGTGACAGAAATTCATTTGTCATTTTTCTGAAGGCCGGAATGTCCAAGTTTAAGGCCCTGGGAAGATGTGTCTATTGAGGGATGTTCTCTGTTTTCAATATGACACCTTATTGCTGCATCCTCCTGAGAGGAAGAACACTATGTATACTTTCATGTGGCAGAAGGTAGAGAAAGTAAAAAAAAGACATAAGCCACATAAAGTCTTCCAATCCATGAATATGGTCTATCCCTTTGTGTATTTTTCTTTTTAAAAATTCTTTTGAGTATTGTAGTTTTCATTACATAGATCTTATGTATGTTTTATCAGATTTATACCTAAATAACCATCTTTAAGCAACATTTTTAGGAATGTTGCAAATTATATTTTTCTTAGATTTCATTCATAATTTTTCATTGCAAATATACAGGAGCTTGATTAACTTTCATGTGTAGACTTTCCATTGCTAAACTTATTTCTTCATTTGAGGCAATTGGGGATTCGAGATTTTCACAATAAACAATCATTCCACTTGCAAATAGAGATGTTTTATATATATAAATAATATCATATATCATGTATTATACATAATATACATTATATTAATATATATCAATAATACATATATTGTTGATTCATATGTTTTTTAGTTCTTTTCCTTTCTTTAATGTACCTTGCTTTGTTCCCCATCTCAGAGACAGACCTTTTGATATTTGCAATTAAGTATGATAGTAGCCATAGATTCTTTAAGACACCTTTTTCAGGGTGAGGAGGCTATTTTATATTTCTAGTTTGCTGATAATTTTATCATGAATATATGTTGAATTTGCCAATTTTTATATCAGTCGACATTATCATGTTTTTTTCTTCAGTATACTGCTAATTTGGCAGGATGCATTCATTGATTTTCAAATGTAGAACCAGTCTTACATCCACAAATAATTTCTACTTGGTATTTCAAAAATATATTGCTAGGATTGAATTTTCTTGTACAGTATTTTTCTGTTTGGGTTTCCAAGCAATGCTGGCCTCATAAAGGAGATGGGAAGTAGCTCATGTTCTATTTTCTGGAAGAGTTCTTGTAAAGTTCATGTTACTTCTCATGGACCAGGAGATTTCTGCTTTAGAATATTTTTATTACAAATTTAATTTAAGAGTTTTGTGGTGATTCATATTAGTTATTTTATCTTGGTTGAGTTGTGATACTTTTGATTTCTAGGAACTGGTTCTTTTCTTCTAAGTTGTTAAAGTGTTTCATTAAGGCTGTATGCTTTGTTGTCTTATTCATATTTATATTTATGTACTTATATATTATGTACATTCATATTTATGTACTTTTATATTATATATGTATACATATTTGAAATTCAGTTTTAATGACAGCTAATTGGAAACATTCCCAGGTGATAATATGCCTTTGGAAGGAAAAATATAAATATAAACTATTTTGGTATTCTACAATGAATATCTCAAGGCATGCACCATTGTCATGTAAGACTCTCCTACAATTCCTGGACCAATGATTTTGATTATTTAATGTATTTTGGCACTATCAGATCACATAATAGGAGAAAATATTTTTTTGGAAATTTAGTTGGCTTATTAATCTGGATTTGGAATAAACATATTTCCTTAAAAGTTCAGAAACAACTTTGTCTTGCAAAAATGGAATAGAACCTAGCCAAATCTGTGCACCAGACTCTGGGGCAATAAATATTATCAAACCTAATTTTTTCTGAAATAGTCCTGGCTACACACCAGTGCTGATCCAAAAGACTGTTGCTGGTACACAGGAAGATCAGTATAGAAACTAGAAAAAAGAATGTAGAAAGCATATAACAATATGTTAGTGGTTTTATTTCTTTGAAAGAATAATGAAAATGAGCTTGCACTTTGAATGCCTTCTTATTTCAGTTTTAATATATTTTGTATTTTATGAAAGTATCCATTTGTGGCAAAATACATTTTATAAAAACAGAACTTTCACTACACATGCTGTGAAAGAGCACTCCTCAGAAACTGCCCACCAATCCATCACTGCCTTTCCTTTAAAAAATAGCACAGTAAATATATTTATTCCTGTTTAAAATGGGAATGCCATTTCTCAGTATCTATATTTTATTGGAACATTTTTCCTTTCTTATAAAAGTAGACTCCAAATATATTCATTCCTAACATATCCATGTAGTAGGTTTTTCTAAGCAGATCGTGCTGCCTTTACCTTCTTTATTTACAGATTTTCATAATTAAATTTTAGTTTAACCATTTTTGTACCTTCTGTCAACTATGTCACACAAGATCTACATCCACAAAAGATTGTGTTGTTTTCAAGTCATTGACAACTCTGGCAAGTACTATCATTGATACTTTATTCCTATTTCTTTTTGGTATTTTATAAGTCTGAAGTGTGAAAATTTGATGTTTCTGCTAAAATCACATCTCACCTACTTCATCCGTAATTTTCTAGTGGAGTGTGTGTGTGTGTGAGAGAGAGGGGGGGGGAATTATAGTGGCCCTGGGTTCAATTACAAGAAGGGGAGAAGAGAAGAAGGGAGGAGGGAGGAGAGAGAAGGGAGGAGAGGAACTAGCATTCTGGTTTATACTTTTGTTTCTTTTGGATTTGGTTAGAGTTAGCAGCCTATGAATTCTTTCAGCAGATAACACCTTTTCTTTTCTTAGTGATTTTCTTATTTTGCCCTGGAAACTTCTTTGACCTTTGATACCAAGGGCTTTGGATTTTCTTTTAAAGAAAAAACTATGTGATTATTGTGAATTGTCTTTGTTTTCTTTCATTGCTTTATAAAAATCTAAAGTCACAAAACATGGGAGATTAGACCAAGGGTATGGCATGCCCTAACCAAATAACTTCCAATTTGGAAAAGTTTTAAAACATGGAATGAAATGGGGAGGCATGGAGGAAAAGAATTAGCGATATATAGCAAATTGAGAATTTTTTCTTAAAAAGAATAATAGGTATGATTAATGGTACATGGGTGGGTAATTTATCTCCACCCCTGGGAACATTTTTTAACATCTGGAGAAATTTTTAATTGTTAAAACTCATATGATACTATTAAACTCTCTTGAGTGGAAATTTGGGATGATCCTACTGTGTCTTGGCATGGTGGTGCACACCTGTAATCCCAGTACTTTGAAGGCTAAAATAGGAGGATCAAAGGTTCTAGGTCAGCCTTACCAACTTAGTGAGACCCTGTTTCAAAATAAAAAGAGCTGGGGTTGTAGATTATAAGTAGAATTCTCTTGAGTTCAATCTGTTATACAAAAAAATCTTATACTGCCAATAATAAAAAATTATCCAGCCTAAAATGTCAATGTTCTAATATTGAGAAACCCTGTTCTAGATAGAGGGCTTTCTTGGGCTTGTATCCCTGTATGGGATAGAGTCCCTCTGCCTACTTTCATCAGATAATAAAGGTGAGGCACAAACATTTATTGTATTAATACTGACATTTGCCTTTTCCCAATATTCTAAGAGTTCCAATATACAGATAATGTTAGTTTATTTAAATGCTTAGTAATAACTACCTCACAGAATTGTTAAGATTAAATTATTTTATTTGTAAAGCATTAGATAGTAACTGGCATGAGGCATCGTCTCAATATAAATGTTTAAAAAGGGGTTGTTTATTTTTCTTCCATGATTTTTTCCTTGTATGGTATATTATTATTCTAGATCTCCTTATGCAGATGAGGAAATTAAGATACAGAGAGCTTGATTAAGTTGACCACGTTCAAAGAGGTTGTAAATGGTAAACCAGACAATCTGCTCCCAAGTCCATGTCTTCAATATTACACCACAACTCTCTCTCATTTGAAAGGAAGAAGAGATCACACAAACGTGGGCCATTTCACTTAAATTTTCCTCTCTGTGTATCAACTGATTATAGAGTCAACTGCCCATGGGGGCTGAATGTTAATGAGAGGTATATTATACAGAAATTCAAGTGATTGTAGAAAGGATCTATAATATATCCAAGCTTCACATGAGATGGTGGCTAGTAACCAGAATAAACAGAAAAGTAGATGCTGAAATCTTGTATTTTATGTAGAGGCTTCCCTAAACAAAATAAGTAAATGTGCTGAGATACAGCTTACCTGCTGAGACTGCTCAGACACCCAGCTGCTGGATCAGTCAATGCATGATCAAAATTTGCAGCAAACAGCCTTGTAGCTGAGAATCTGAGAAAAAATATTTTGACAGGTTCCATCTTGAGAGTGAAAAAATAATAAAAGTATACATTTACTGATCTGGGGACAAAGTATTACCCTAGTATATATATTCAATAAAAAGTATAAGAAGAAAAAATAAATCATTGAATAAATAGAAGTACAGAGAATAGATCTTGTGTGTGTTAATAGGGGAGCAAAATGCCTATCATACGAAATTCTCCACTCTGCTTCTTAATGTAATACAAGTGCTCAGTCCTTGTGGTTAGGAGGTAGAGAACTGATATACGATGTATCAATTACCACCTAGAATAATGAGTTCAGAGGATGGAGAGCTGATGCAAAAATGGACAATCACAGCCTTGGGATGTTAAGAAACAGACATTATGGTCACATTAAGGTTGTTGGTTTAGAGTCATTTGACTATAAACCTGTACACAGCCATCTTGCCAGTTACACAGAGAAAGCCCACATTTGTTTATTTATTCATTTAATGAATATATTTTGAGCATTAACTTTGAGCCACACACTCTTCTAGTTCCAGGGGATATTGTAATAAATAAAACAGATGAAATCCAGGCTCATCAAAAGTGAATTTCCTAGTAAAGGAGAGGGATAATAAATAAGTGCATAATGTGAGGTCATTTTGAGATAAATATTGTTTTCTACACTGAACGGGAGAACAAGTGTAAACTGGGGCAAAGTGGCTTGGATAGCATAATCAGGGAAAGTTTTCTTGAAGAAAAGACATCTGAGAAAATATATAAACGAAACAAGAGAGTAAGCAAGAAAAACATCTGCGGAAAGGCAGAAGGAATTATGGATGAAAACTTGAAATAAAGGATTTACATTTTTGTAGTGTTTGATGAAAAGGATGGAGGAGTGTGGTTGAAGCAGAATGAACAAGAATATTTATAGAAAATGAGGTTGTCGAGATATCCAGGGACAAGAGCCTGTGTGGCTTTTTAAACTAAATAATGGCTTCCAATCTGGTTGTGACGGAAAACCATGTAATGATGGTACTGAGTTAGGGCTGTGATGAGTGAGATACATGGCTCTTCAAAGGACAAAGATTTTATATGCGAGAGACACATGTTAGGAGGATTGAAAAGATTACAGGAAAAAGAAGGTACTACTTGTTTCTCGGATAGTGGGAGTGACAGTACAATGGATATATTGGGAAAATAGAGATGATCGAATTTGGCAGAAAAAATAAAGGGCAACACAGGTAGATCAGAAAAACAGAAAATAGCTGGGTGCGGTGGCGCACACTTGTAATCCCAGTACTTTGGGAGGCAGAGACCGGAGGATCCGGGTTCGCGGCCAGCCTCAGCTCGCTCTCTCTCTCTCTCTCTTTCTCTCTCCCTGTCTCTCTCTCTCTCTACTTAGTGAGGCCCTCCGCAACTTCGTGAGACCTGGTTTCAAAATAAAGTATAAAAAATAGGGCCGGGGGTGTAGCGCGGAGGTAGAACACCCCTGCGTTCAATCCCCGGTACCGCAAAAAAAAAAAAAAAAATAGAAAATAAGTAACAATGTGGTAGGATTAAATACAATGATATCAATAACCACATTAAATAATCAATAGTCCAAACTTCTTATTTAAAAGGCAGATGTCAGACTGTATAAAAAAGCAACACTTTGCTACGTTATTTATATAACAATGTAAAGGCATGAACATTAAAAGTAAATGAGTGTTAAAAAATACTAACACAAATCCAGACAATGATGAAATGCCTATATTAATACGAGAAAAAGTAAGTAGCAGAACAAGAATATTGTCAGGAAGAAAGAGAATCATTTTTTAAACAATAAAAGTCAATTCAATAATGGATATAAAAATCCTAAATCTTTTGGAGTCTTAAGTGAAGTTTACACTAAGCAAACATTGTTAAATTGAAAGGAGATAGAGACACCCCTATCTCAATACCTAATACACAGACAAAAAAAATGAGAATAAATGAGATGAAATCAAAACCATAAAGTAAAAACTTGTTGATAGAAAAAATAAAAAATACATATAACCTCATAAATTAAAATATGACTTACATATTTTAAAATCATCACATTAGGTAAATATTAGAATGGATTTGTTTGAGGAAAGAATTATAGAGCTGAAAGTGTGAACTGAGAAATAAGAAATGGAAAGAGATAAAATGGAGAGACATGAAGGACAAAGCAAAAATTGTCGAATGATAGTGCAAAATTAGAAAATATGTATATAAAAGCTGAGTGCAGTGGTACACGCCTGTAATCCCAGATTGGTAGACTGGGATAGGAGGTTCACAAGTTTGAAGTCTGCCTTAACAACTTTGTGAGACCCCCAGTACCACATACACACACCATACATACATATATATATATATATATATATATATATATGTATGAGAATATTAGACAAATAGAAATTTGTTTCTCTCTGTTCTATATACATATACAGAACAGAGAGAAAAATGAAACTATCAAGAAGTGAAAGAAAAATTGCCCATCAGTTGAAAAAAAACACCATGTTTTGGGTTGAAGAGTTGTACTCATGATGAATAAAATGACTTAACATTGGGAAAACCTTGGTAATAATTTAGAATTTCAAAGGTAAAGAGAAAATTCTAAAATACACAAAAGGAAAAATATTAAAATTTAGAAAAGAAGTAAAACCACATTGGCGTTCGACCTTTTATGAGCAATATTTAGAAAATTATAAAAATTTATAAAAGACACTGGAACATTCAAATTTCTGAAGTAAAATAATTTTGGATATGGCATTTTACACAGCTAGGATAGTATTGAAATTAGGGAGCAAAGTAAACATATTTTTAGGACACTTTGGATATTTTTAAATACTATTTTTGTAGTGAAAAACCCTTTCTGTTATGGTGAACAAAAAATAAACAAGAAAACAAAACCAAAAATACCTACTTGCAAAATGAAAAAATGTTCAGAAATATGAATACTGTATATGAGACACAAAATCGGTAATGAGAAAAAATGCCAACATTGATTTTAGTTGGCTCAATAATTTTTGATGAAGAATCTGGAAAGAAAGAGTGATTATTTCATCACGAAAGAGTGCGTAAACACAAAGCAAAAATTACAGTGTTAGGAATAAGGTAAAATACATCATTAATCATAATAACATCTAAAGAAACAGATTAGTGGTACACACAGGAGATTTATAAAAGCAATGATTAATATCCTCATGAGAATAAGAAAAGATATTAATTTTCTGTCAAGAAATTTTCAGAAGGAAAATTAAAATGTACCTTTTTTTGTTTTCTGTTTGAGTAGTTGACATACCTTGTTTGCCTCCACATATTGGGAAAATATAAGCACAAATTCACGTTCAAATTAAAGTGTAAGTTACCAGTATGACAGAAATGTTTATAATATATTAGAGCAAATGTTTATATTGTTTACTGTATATACAACTTTACAAAGAAAAGATGATCAGTCTAGCAAAGGTAAGATATTATAATGTCAAATATCTATTAGTCTAACTTATTTCCAGTATTGGCATTTACATGAATTGCCTCTGTTGACTTCCTGTTTTGACTGAATATTTTGGTGGTCTGTCTCCTGTCTTGGTGGTAGCAGGGCCAAAGGGAATCAATCAAGGCTGCTGGCTTTCATCATTGTTGTGACTCCAGTCCACTTACAAAAGCACCCAACCAGGCTGGGATTTCCTTCCAAACATCAGTGTCTCGCAGACCAAGCATGGTGGATGCATAAACGTTATGACTTATTTGCATTAATCAATCATGTTACAGGAGAACAGATCAGTCTGTACTAAGAATTCCTTAAACATGCATTCCCTCTTATAAATTCCAGACCACACAGCAGGGATCTCACTTATGATTTTTTGTTAAAGGAAAATTAGTATTTTACTATATAATTTTTTGAAGCAATTGAAAACTCCACATAAAAGTTTCAATTTCAGAAAAAAGAACTCTTTTTTTCTGAATGATTTGAGTGTATGTTAATGACCTGATACCCAATCATCTCCCAGTTTCTATTGCATATTTTTCACAAACAAGAATATCTTTCTCTATAACCCAAATAAACAAATATTTGGAAATTAACCTTTGGACTATCCAATTCTCATACTTCAATCAAGTTTTACTAATTGTCCAATAATTCATTTATGTCAATGATTTATCATTCAGAATCACTGATTTTATTTACTTGACATGTCTCTTTTGTTCTCTATCATCTGTAACAGTTCCTCAGTTCCTCAGTCTTAAGTTTCCATATGTTGAAACCTTGGAGATTATAGGTCAGTTTTTTTTAATGGCCCTCAGTTTTGGTTCTAATCATGGGTAGCCTTATGATGAAATGGGTTCCATATATTTGGCAGAAATTCCACAGTGGGATGCTGTGTTCTCATTAAATCCTGTGTGGTAACAGAAAAGTTAAATTTGTCCCATTTACTGATAATTTCCACTAGGATAAACTGATATCTGCCAGAATTCTCTACTATAAAAGTTAAGCTTTTGTACTTTGTAATAAGTATGTTATGGAGGGATACTTTAACCTATGTTAATGTTCTATTTCTCAGCAAACTTTTAATGTGTTTATTTAGTTATATATGTGTGAACTCGTGGATTATTCTTTTATTCAATAGACTGTACTCCACTATTATAATTATTTTGATAGACATATTAGCTGATTTGTCCAGTAGGAGGTTTAAGTGGTTCCTGTGTCCTTTTGAAGTATCACAATTATTCACTGAGCACATTTTTACTTTCTGGCATGAGAGGTGTCCCAAACACTTCTTATAGCTTTCCATTGTGGAATCAGACATTTCTCTGGAGCCCTGGTTCCTTTTAATGATGAATGATACTTAGAAGCCAATGTCTGGATACAGTGTGTGCTCATTACTAATTAAGTGTCACTGCTTCCCATTCCTGACAGAGTCATTTTCATCTGTATGTATACCTCCATCTAAATACACATTGAAATTAACAAGTTTCCAGTGACTTCAATTCCCATCCCATTCCTTGGGGTATAATTTAGGGTCTTTTTCCATTTCTACATTTCCTTTTTGATATTTATGACTTGTTTTTATGACTGCCGAGTAATAAAACTGTGATTATCCTCATGTTTATTTGTTAAATTCCAAACATGTAACTCTTCTCTTACACTCCTTTGTGGTCTGACTCACCATGATGGGCCCTCCCCAACATGGATGACGTCCTCACCCTGCCTGTGCTCGGGCAGCACACACCAGGCCAGCCCTGCACATGAACACGCTCTTCACACCGCACCAACTATTCCATGTGCAGGAGCCCTCTTCATCCTGGTCACTCTCTGAAACCCCCTTATTTCAAACCACTTGTCAAAGGCCTAGTTTGCAGTCTGATCAAGCTCTGACCCCTGGCTCTGCACCACCACTCCCACCCAATCTCCACTGCAGACACCTACCTCGATTTCTCCCACCTCAGGGATTTGTCTGACTTGTTCAAAAGGTGAAAATGAAAGAATTCTCACTTGATTTTTTAAGTAAAATACATTGAGATAATAGATTCACATGTAGACACAAGAACAACTACACAGAAATCCTGGTGTATTATTTACCCAGAGTTACTCCAGTGGTAACATTTTGCAAAAGTCTAGTGCAGCATCACACACAGAAGGCTGACATATAAAACCAGTACTACTCAGTTTCCCGGTTTCTGGTTATTCGATGTGCGTGTGTCTGTGAATGAATAGCTCTGTACAAGTTTATCACCTGCGCAGGTTTTCACGTTCACCACCACTGTCAAGACGCTGTGTAGCTCCATCCCCATGAGGATCTCTGCTGTCATCCTTTTGTCACTCTGCCCAATTCCCCCCTGCTCCCTTCCACTTTATTGCCGACCATGGAAACCACTGTTCTCTTTTCATTTCTAAAAGATTCTCTTTCAAAATGTTGTCTAAGTGACATCATCATGCAATAAACAAACTTTTGGGTTTTACTTTACTCAGTGTAATTCCAATAAGACTAACCCAATTTGCATATATCAATAGTTCATTCCATTTTATAAATACATAGTATTCCATGATATGAATGGACCACAATTCATTTAACCAATTATTAGCTGAAGGATATTTTATACACTAAATTCTTACTGCTGTTACTAGTTGTGTTAGTAAGAATTTTACTAAGTTGACTATATATTTTTTAAAATATATCACGTGATTCAATAGCATAGCAATTCGCATTGAATAGGATTTCAAGAAGCTCATGATGATCAAGTCATATGATCAAGTCATAATGATAGAGATTCAAGTTCAGGAGACAAATCTCTGGGGATTGTCTTAGGCTTCCAGCATGAAAACCTAAAAACCAGGATGAAAAGCAAAAAAACCAAGTAAATTGAGCTTAGACAAACTTTCCTAAAACTCAGCCTCCTGTGTAAATTGAGCTTAGACAAACTTTCCTAAAATCCAGCCTCATGTCCGTTTAGCCTCTGATTAGATTTAAATAGTTAACCTCTATTTTATCTGCCTATCAAAGGGAAGAATATGTTCTCTCTGCAAGAAGATAACATTTAGCACATGATTTTACACAATGTTCAATATCAAATTTAAAAAGACACTGTCAAATGACAAGACTTCATCATCAAAACAGATGTTAGAAGCAGAACCACAGATGATCAAAATTTTAGAACTATCTGATTAGGATTTCATATTTACTATGAATAATATATTCAAAAAATTCAACACAAGTAAATAGATAAAAAGATTCAAAATGTTAAGAGAAAACTGGACTCTATAAAAATGATGAAAATAATACTTCTAATACAAAATATAGTAACTACAATTACTAAGAACTTAAGAAATAAGTGATTAACTATCATGGGTCATTAGAAAACTGAAGACAGATCAATACAAATTTTAACACTGAATCACAAAGCCTGAGATAATATAGAAGAGTGTAACACATATGGGATACAATAAAAACTCCCTGAAAAGAGAAGAAAGAGGCAATGAGATAGAATTAATACTTCAAGAGTTAATAACCAAAAATAATTCTAAAATTGGTACAAAGCAACAAGTCACATGTTCAAAAGGTCTGTGTACCTCAAGCAAGATGACCATAAAAAACAATCACAAGTATGTGCATGTCATGCAAACTATTGGCAACAAAAGAGAAATAGAAATAGAAAATTAAATAATATTGATGTTAGCCTTATAAATAAAAATAAAAAACAAAAGGACAAGGGAATAATATGTTTAATGTGTCAGAATTAAAAAATATTCTCTGGAGAAATATCTTATTCAATAAAGTATTTATAGTCAAAGGTTAAATGCCAACGTGATTTATCTAGGCCAAAAAAAATCCCAAGGGAAACACAAAAATTAAAAAATGAAGATAAAACCATATGGTAAATATTAGATAAGTAAACTAAACACCAGTGATATGAAATATCACTAAAAGTAATAATTATTTTATGAGATGAACATATACATAGAATTAAAATGCATTTTGACAATGGTGAAGAAGTAAATGAAGTTAACAAGTCATAAGGTCAAAGTGTTATAAGAATGTGTGAAAAATAATAATTTACATTAAGTTATGATAAGTCATTGCAATCTTTAGGGAAACTAACAAAACTATTAAGGCTATTGATAAAAGAAAGAGAAATAAGAAACAGGTTGTAAGATGAATGACTGAGTTCATCATTTGCTGATAAAAACTGTTTATACAGAAAATATAAAAGAATCCACAGATAAAATATGGAATTGATAAATGAACTTGGCATTGTTTCTGGAGATGTGACTAATAAAATAAATCAGTTGATGTTTTTGTCTCATCAACAAAGAGAAGGTATGATTTAAAGGAAGCCACTCTTTATGATAACATCAAATAATAAGACATCAGAGAACAAGTCTAATGAAAGATCTGCAATGGAAGACTCGCAAGTTCTCTGTTCTGAAAACTAATAAACATTATTGAGAAAATTAAGGAACGCTTAAATAAATGAGCAGATACAGCATATTTATGGATTGGAAGACTGATTTATACTTAGAATTAATATAAACCCAGTCTATTTTCCAGTAGATTTTTAAAAAAATGAAATAGAAATGCTTATTCTGAAATTCATATGGAAATTTAAAGACCCAAAATACTATTTTTTCAAGCAGAGCAAAATACTGGACTCACAATACTGAAATTCCAGGCCTGTTGTGAAACTAGCGTAATTAAGGTGGGATGGTATAAGTGTAAGTACAAAGAATCCCTGGTATAAACTCAAACCTCAGGAAGATGCTCCCACCAATATAGTTATTTGATTTACAGTAAAAGTGATACTGGATTACAGGGAGAATAAATGTGATATTTCAATAATGCATTGCATACATTGGGCCAATTAGATATTGACATAGAAAAAAGTCGATCTTAATTCATGCCTTAGAAGTAAATTCCACATGGGTTGCAAGTCTATATATGAAAGGCAAAATAAAAGTTAATTAAGTTGTAAAAATAAAATGAATACAACAGTAACAAAAACCTAGGAAAAAATTTGCATGCAATTGGTATTGATAAAAACTTCTAAGGTAAGACATAAAATAATGTTGATAAGTAAGACTTCACTAAAACTAAGAACTTCACTTAATCTCTTTAGTCATCAGGAAAATGCAAATTAAAACTACTGTTAAATAATTCGATGCAAGCCGGGCGTGGTGGCGCACGCTTGTAATCCCAGTACTTTGGGAGACAGAGACCGGAGGTTCCGGGTTCGCGGCCAGCCTCAGCTCTCTCGCTCTCTCTCTCCCTCTCTCTCTCTCTCTCTCTCTCTCTCTCTACCTAGTGAGGCCCTCCGCAACTTCGTGAGACCCGGTTTCAAAATAAAGTATAAAAAAAAATAGGGCCGGGGGTGTAGCGCGGAGGTAGAACGCCTCTGGGTTCAATCCCCGGTACCGAAAATAAATAAATAAATAAATAAATAAATAAATAAATAATTCGATGCATCTGTTAGGAAGGGTAAAATAAAAAATAACAGACATTAAAAATGTTGACAAGGGTGTGGAACAACTTCACTACCAAATATTTACCAAGAGAAATGCATACAAATATATACCCGAATCCATGTAGACAAACGGCTATAGCAGTATGCATTTTAATAATGATTAATTGGAAGAAACTCAAATATGCATTGATAGAAAACATCAAGCACTCTTTCTTTCTGTGTTCATAAAATGAAATATTACACAGCAACAAAAGTGAGCAAACTTTCTAATGTGTATATTCAGGAACAAATCTGACTGATAAAATTTTGAGAAAAAGGAAAACAAACAGAAAAGATACAATAGAGTGTATACAACAATAATTCACTTATATAATAATGAAACACTGGTATAAATAATTTATGGATTTAGAACTTTGAATAGCACTTATTTTGAGGAAAATGGGTGCCTGGGGGTGCAATTAAAGGCTCTTGTACAATTCCAACAAATTCTATCTTATGTTCTGGTTATATGGGTAGGTTCACTGTCAAAATTCATATAACTGCATCCTTATGCTTTGCTGTTGCAGTATTCCTAAAGCAGTATTTTTAACCTTATGTTTAAAAAATACTTGTAAATCAATTAGATTAAGAGGCCAAAGCAGTAGCAATAACCAATGATAAAAATAGAAAATAGTCATTTCTGTCTTAAAAAAAACAGCCAAATTTATGCTAGCTAGTAACTTAGGAACAAGAGATGCAAAGTAGAAAACTTTACGACATTGTGAACAGATGTAGCATAAAACCTAAAGAAACAGAGAGAAGCATCACGTTTTGAAGTACCTATAGCATAAAAATGTCACCCTCCAAAGTATATTTGGAAAGAATAATGCAGACAATTGTGTAATTCCACTTATGTGATAAAAAAAGATAAATATTACACATATATGTATTCAGGCATAATTGCATAGAAAAAGCACCGAAGAGGCAAACATCAGACCCTTGAGAGTGCTTATTTTTCTGCTCCAGAGAATTGTAGGGGTTATATTTGCATGTCTGTGGACTAAGTAATTAGAGCAAAATTGAAATTTAAAGCATTACCAGATATTTTTATGAATTGGTAGGAATATATTACTTAAAATTTAAAAATAGCTGAAATATATGAATATACACTCATAAAAACACAAATGCCAATTAAAGATATGCAAGAGAATATTTAACACTATTCCCAATTAAAGATGTACGGCATTTTCTGAATAACAAATACATCAACCAATTTTTGATGTGAGAAAGGGAAAGGAATTTAGAACCCAGGAGCCAGCAAAATAAAAAGAAGGCACGAGGTAAGTAGAGATGAGGCCGGAGAAAGACAAGTAATCTTGTCAGACTCAAATTTGGTTGAATTGCACTTCCCCTCAATCCTGTTCTCCCTAGGTATGCACAGATCCTCAAGGCACCCCTGCAAGCTCACAAACAACTGTTTCCCAAATGGATCAGAATAAAAAATGAATCAAGAGAAGAAATAAGTGTTAATAGTTTATACAAAGGTAGCCTCCAGAGAGCTCTACCCAACGATTTGTGATCCATAAAATAAGTGCAATGCAAACCTTATTTGCCACTTATGGGAAGTTCCTCAGTTATGAACTAATGGAAGAGAAAGGAACATGACGGTCAGAAAATTTCAACTGAACCCTGAAGACCTGTCGTAATTTATCATTTACAAAAGGAGAGCTGGAGCCGGGCGTGGTGGTGCACACCTGTAATCCCAGTACTTACGAGGCTGAGGCAGGAGGATTGAAGGTTCAGGGAAAGCCTCAGCGACCTAGCTAGTCCCTTTTTAAAACAAAAAATAAAAAAGGACTGGGGGGGAGTTGTAGCTTGGAAGTCAAGTCAAATGTCCCTGGGTCCAATCTCCAGTATCACAATAAATGATAGACAGATGATAGATGATAGGTGATAGATAGATAGATATAGATAGGTAGATGATAGATGATAGATAGATAAGTAGATAAATAGAATAAGATAAAAAGACCTGTGTGTGTGCTTATTTCTATGACTTTGAACCTCACTATGATGTATACTTACAATGCACCAATAAAATCAAATAAAAAAAAACGAATATCTCCTTAAAATGAACCATCCTCAGGAACAGTGTGGACTCACTCTCAGTGGTCTCTCGCCTCTACCAGCTGGCTCTGTGAACACATCCACATTTTACCTTCTGTCTCTTTGATTTTTCTACCTGTCCTGTTCGTTTTTCAGATCATTCTGATAATTAAATATTCTTATACTTGTAGACTGTAACTGTAAAATTATATAATTAGATTGTCGATGGTCACCTGAAAAATAAAATCCCCTAGGACAGAAAATTCTGCAGTGGAACAGTTTGAAGGCAAAGCTTGTTCCTGTGTTCAGTAGCAAGTGTGATTACCTTATATTACTAGGGTCTGTAGGAAACTATTGATTGAGTCTGAATTTAGTCAGATCTCTTAATAATATGTGCATATCTTGATTATTTTTGGCCAAATTGTAATGTAATCATCAGAGAATGGGGACAGTGTGATGTGTATTTGTTTTAGTGTGCATGTTACTTTGTCTCTGTTAGGGAGATCATAATATAACACCCTCATCATGCAGAACAGAAATCAGGAGATACTGCCTCAAATTAAGACCAGTCAGAAATACATCAAGTGATGTGTGCAGATATGTTTGCATCACTTTGAATCTCATTGTGATGTGTAAATACATTGCACCAATAAAAGTATATATGAAAAACAGTTAATAGAAGGGTGCTATTTGGAAATATAATAAATCCAGAATTAGCAGTTAAAAGAGCTAAAACTTATTTTCCTTTTTTATGCTTTTATTGGTCATTATAGTCTCACATCATACATGCACACAGCACTTGGTGGGCTTTCCCCTGGTTCCCTCCCCACTCCCCCTTCCCCATACAGGGTATTGGGATTGATATTGGTACTCTCACATATGTATACAATGTCATTGGAAGTGATTCCTTCATTGATCTTCCCTCTCCCCACCACCTAGACCACCTCCCTGGCTCCACTGAGGTTTCTCCTCCATTACCTGAAGTCCTTCTGGTACCCTGATTACTCCTTAGCTTCGACATATGAGGCATATGAGAGAAAACATATGACCCTGCACTTTCTGTTACTGGCTAATCTTACTTAATATAATGTTCTCCAGGTCGATCCATTTTCCTAGGACACAGGTGATGGCACTGAGAATAGTGGACTAATTTTAGGAAAAACAGGAAAATTTGTCTATTGTGTATGTGTATGCTTTATTATGTCTATATGCATTATATTTTATTTGCTAGAAACACAAATGAGGTGTTCAAGTTAACGTTCAACACATTTTTAAAAAGATAAATACTATGCAAACACTATTTCTTAGTTTAGACACTTAGCGAATATACCACGAGCCATTTAAGCCTTGATGGCTTACTTCAAGGAGCACTTCCTTAGCAGATCTCTCTTGGTCTCCCCACTCAGGAATTATCCACCCTTCTCTATTTTGGTGTCACCTGGCTTCCCTCTCAATTAGATCAATTACATTATTGTACGTTGAAAAAAAAACATGGTTCTCATATACCTGCCCATGTGATTTAATCACAAATTTTTGGTGGTATGTATCGTTTGTGAGAGGATTTCTAGGATTGTTTTAGTTTTCTAAATATTTAACTTAAATTACTTACTAAATTATTTAATCTATACTAATATCATAAGCCTATAATTACTTTATTTTTGTGGGGTCAAATATTAAATCCAAACTGGGTTTTGATTAAAGATTAGATGTATAGTTTTAAGGTTTAGATCATATTAATTTTCAGATAGAGATAGATTGCCTGCCTATCCTACAATGCCCATAGAAACTTATCTCACACCAAGTGCTTTGTGAGTGCATGCCGCTATCACTCTGAGCTATATTATGATGTGAAACTACAATGCACCAATAAAAGTATATAGAAAAAAACTTATATCTGCATTTGACTACATGCACATTTTACAAAGTCTTAAAAGTGTTATTAGAATACTAAGAATCAGCTGCAAGGTCTCTGGTCTGATTTCTAGGTCTTTGATCCATCTGGAGTTGACTCTAGTGCAGGGTGAGAAAGTGGGGTTTATTTCTATTTTTCCGCATATGGTTAGCCAGTTTTGCCAGCACCATTTGTTGAAGAGGCTATCCTTTTTCCATTGGGTGTTTTTAGCCCCTTTGTCAAAAATCAATTGGCTGTAGGTGTGTGGGTTTGTTTCGGAGTCTTCTATTCTGCTCCATAGGTCTATGTATCTGCTTTTCTGCCAATACCATGCTGTTTTTATTACTATGGCTTTGTAG
>PVJS01001774.1:0-38532 GCA_004027185.1 Glis glis
CGTGGTGGCGCACGCTTGTAATCCCAGTACTTTGGGAGGCAGAGACCGGAGGATCCGGGTTCGCGGCCAGCCTCAGCTCTCTCTCTCTTTCTCTCTCTCTGTCCCTGTCTCTCTCTCTCTACCTAGTGAGGCCCTCCGCAACTTCGTGAGACCCGGTTTCAAAACAAAGTATAAAAAAAATAGGGCCGGGGGTATAGCGCAGAGGTAGAAAGCCTCTGGGTTCAATCCCTGGTACCGCAAAAAAAAAAAAAAAAAAAAAATCAGAAAATTAGAGTCTGAAAATATGTATCCAGGATTAAATAACAAAATTCGTTTTGGATTTTTCTGCCGTGGGTAAGTTTATCTTATTGGAAGAACATGTCCTTATTTAGAGTGTCTAATTGACAATAAGAATCACATGGCATAACTGCTATGGTAATTAACCAATGAATGCACTGATCCAAAACAAAAGCAAAGCCTGAATTCAATCCTATGGCTGTGCTATAAAATACCTATAAAGAAATGTGGTATTATTTCAGGTGAAGTAAAGGCTGCAGCCAGTGCCGGACAGGTGCCTGGCAGAATGTCCTTTGTTTAATAAATAGTTAATAATGGCCCTGATAAATAAATCAAAACATTGGCCTAAATATATATGTAGCTCCCCTTTGTTTATACTGCAACTGTATTATATAAAGCAGTTGCTGCTAAGGAATTTTAAAATAGTTTATTTTCTTAAGTCAGTAAATATATGTCTTATAATTTAGTTTACTTTAATCACTTGTTTAGGAACTCTTTTTCTGTTTCTTGGACAAATAGAAAAGGCTATTTGAATTATTCTAAGTTAATAAGGTATCTTGTAAATCCTAGCAGCCTCGGGCTCTAAAAGAAGTAGCAGAAACTGGTAAGAAAAAGAGGAACTTTAAATTACCCACATGGACATGAGCTTCCCAGTTATACCTGAAGACTTTAAAATAAAATTCCCAGAAGTCTTTTGGTATGCAGATTTCAGATCTTCCAAATCTGATAATTTGATTTATAATAAATGATCCATGTCTGTAAATGACGATTTTCAGAATATCCTAATAGTAAAATCCAGTAAAAGTCTATAAAAATTCATAAAAAGACACTTCTATCAAGAAGAAAATAAAATATTGGTATTCCTTTAGAATATTATAACTCTCTGACTTTCTAACTTTTCCCAACTAGTATCTAACAAAAATATTTACCCATAGATCCAGGCTTAGGTGGACAAGATTACGAACTGCTCTACTGGGTTAAAAGAACTCCCCTGGTCAAGAAAAAATGGCAGATGAGAGGAACCTACAGTATGAGACCTACTCCCCAAATCGAATTAAAACAGCAGTTCTGTGGTGGCATATTGAGATAAGGAAGGTTATGTAAAAAATGACAGCAGGCAACCCAGAAAGCTGGCAACCAGGTAGAACCCAGAAATTTCAGTTTCTAGAACAAAAAAAGAAATGAATTAATAAGAAGAATAGACTGCAACAGCGCTGGGCTCTATGGGGGAAGCTCCCCTCCAAGGAGCCAAAAGTTCCCTCACTGAGTTTAAGAAAACCTGGAACTACTGTGCATCAAATTTGCAACATGAACAGAAAATAAACTCAGACACATTGAGGTAAGCTGGTGCAAAAGCAAGTCCAGGCACCACCAGTTCATGAAACCGGAGTAGAAGCAACATCCTACAAACACCCTTCCTTTAGTCTTTCCGAGAGGGAGACTAACTGCAATGAACCCATGAACCCATGCGTTTCTATTTTTTGCTCTCTTCTTAAATTTTTTTTTGTCTTGTTCTTGATATATCCCTTTTGTTCAGTACCCGAGACCAATTGGCCCCTTAGGCTTGGCTTCTCACTGTGCCCAAGCTGTGAGCCCGTCTGGGCCCAGGACGGGGACTGTAACACAGACTTGGGTGAGACTCTAGGCATGACAGGGGCTGCAGCTGCTAGTCTATGATCCTGTGGGGCAGAGAAACGAAAGGTGCACTTTTGCTTGAAATTGGTGATCTAAACTCTGTGATAAAGAGCTTGGCTGACCTGGGGTGTAACTGGATTGGATCAAGGTTGTATGGAAAGCGGTAACCCTGTGGCATCCTCGTGCAGGCTCTGTGCCACCTCACTCAAGCCCAGAAGGACCTGCAAGACAGGCTAACATGCCCAACGCACCTCCCACAGCATAGGGACTTAGGCTCTGAGGACAAGTGAGGCATAATCTGGGTCAATCCACAAGTCACATGGTGAAAGGCTGGCCAGCAGGCCTGCCCGACTTTCACTCCTACCCCCACTCACAACATCAAAGCCCTTTCTTTCAAGAAGGAAGTCTGCTCTGAAACGCACAGCACTCCCCACAATAAATATTGCTGGGCCAGGATGGGGCAGAGCTCAGCATACAGAATCCCCTAACAAATGAGGCCAGTGTGGGGCTGAGCTGAGAACAAACAAACAGCACAATATTTAAGTTCCAAAAACTTACCCGTAGCTGGAAGATTCTAAAATTCAAAACTCTTGAAAGAAATGTCTTTATTTGAAAAACCTCATCAAGAAGAAAACTGAATATTTTTATGACTTACTATAATACTCAATGTAAACTGATACCTAGTGTCTTCCCATATTTTGTGAATTTTAAGATTTCTGTCTAATTTAATATATTTTTTCAATGAACTGGATCCTCTATACCTCTTTTCTTTTTTCTCATCTCCATTACTTCTCTTCTCCTTCATCCTCTTCCTCTTCTTATTTTACCTCTGTCTCCCATCTCCCACCCTTTCTCTTGTTTTCTCTCCATTTTCTTCATTTTTATCCCTTCTTCCAATCCAATTTAGTACGTTATCATTAATGCTTAATCTTTTCATCCTACCCCATGTTATTTCTTGACCACTTTTCTATTTGGTTTATAGAATTGTAGAGATGATTAGCAATAACTTTTTAAGCATATATTGATATGCGGTTTACCCTTAAATTACAACTGTTACTAGCAGTTACTCTCCCTTCTCAAAGTGGTATTGGTGGTTGAACTTGGGACTTTATGCCAATCAGATATGTTAAAGCTAAGATACAATCCTACCCCAGCAGGCTTACTATAAAGACATAACTATTCAGTAAAGGGCCTTCATTAAAAGAGAAAGAGGACTCCATCTCAACAGATGTGTAAATACAGAAACTCAAGAAAACAGGGTGAAATAGACCAACAAGACACTTCCAAAATTCTACAGCCCCTAGTAACAGAATCCACAGATATAGAAGTAGATGAAATTATGGACAACCAATTCAAAAAGTTGATTGTTAAAGTGACTGATGAATTAAAAGAATATCTAAGTAATGAAGTGAGAGAGAATACATAGATATTGAAAGAGCATTTAATACAGAGGTAGAGATTGTGGAAAAGAACCAGACAGAAATCCTGGAAATGAAAGACACAAAAAAAATCAAATTTAAAAATCAGTTGAAGCTGGGCATGGTGGCACATGCTTACAATCCCAGTACTTGGGAGGCTGAGATTAGGAGGATTGCAGGTTTGAGAACAGCCTCTGCGAGTAGTGAAACTCTCATCAAGCTAGCAAGACCCTATTTCAAAATAAAAATAAAATAGGGCTGGGGGTGTAGCTTAGAGGTAGAATGCCCCTGGGTTCAATCCCCAGTACCAATAAATAAATAAATAAATATCAGTTGAAATTCTCACCAATAGTTTAAATGATATAGAAGACAGATTTCAGTCCTTAAAGACAAAGTATATAAACTTGAGCATTAAGCATTAAAAAGAATAAAGGAAGAAACCATGATAAGAATATACAAGAACTCTAGTACAACATTAAAAGACCAAACTTAAGAATCACTGCATTGAGAAAGAAACAGAAATACAGGCTAATGGCACTAATAAACTTTTCAGTAAAATAATTGCATAAAATTCTCCAAACCTTGGAAACAAGATAGATCTTCAGATACAAGATGCATTGCGAGCCATAAATAGACAAGTTAAAAAAAAAGACACTTCATGACACATTATAATTAAAATGCCTAACATACAGAATAAGGATAGAATTGTAAAAGCCTCTAGAGAGAAATGTCAGGTCACATGTAGAGGTAAATCATTCAGATAACATGTGATTTTTCAACAGAAACCCTAAAATTTAGGAAGGCTTAGAATGTTTTCCATGCTTTAAAAAAAAATAAATGCCAACCATTTGCTATATCTAGCAAAGTTATCCTTCAGAATTGAAGGGGAAACTAAAACCTTCAAGATAAGCGTAAACTAAAAGAATTCATGACTACTAATCCAGCATTACAAAGGAGACTTAAAGAAATTCTACACACACCATAAAGATAAAAACAAACACTAAACCCCAGGAAAGAATAAGTCTCATTGGAAAAGTAGTTAAAAATGATAATTAATATCACATAGATCATTAGTACCAAATTGAAATGGCAGGACATACTGGGCACTGTGGCTTGAGCCTATGATCTCAGGATGAGGCAAACAGATTACAAGTTCAAGGCCAGCCTGTGAAACTTAGTGAGTCCCTGTCTCAAAATAAAATACAAAAAGGGCTGGGGGTATAGCTCAGTGATAGAGACCCTTGGTTCAATTCCCAGTAAAACACACACACACACACACACACACACACACACACACACACACACGGCAGGACATAATAAACACCTCTCTAAAAATAACACTGAATATAAATGGTTTCAAATCACCAATTAAAATACATAGGCTGACAGATTATACTAAAAAACAAGACCCAGTTTTTGGGTATAAGTGAGACACACCTCTAAGGCAAGGAGAAATGCATGTTGAAAGGAAAAGGATGGGAAATGATGTAAAAGGAGGCTGCAGGAGCAAGAATGCAAGCAGGAGCAGCTACTTTTATATCCAACAAAGGAGATCTCAAGCCACAATTAATCAGAAGAGACAAAGAAGGTCGCTTCATGCTATAAAAGAGAACATTCTAAAAAGAAGATATACCAATATAGTACATACTTATGCCCCCAAATGTGAGTACACCTAATTACACAAAACAAATACTGGACATAAGGGCTCAGATAAATTCTGATATGATAATAATATGTAATTTTAACAAACCTCTCTTATAAGTAGATAGATCATCCAGACATAAAATTTAGTAAGGACACCTCAAGCCTAAAACATACTAAAAAGAAATTAAGAGGTATCTACACAATATTTCATAATAAATTCTGATATGATAATAATATGTCATTTTAACACACAAGCCAAATTAGCCAAAAGAAAGGGAGAGAAGACCCAAATTAATAAAACTAAAGATGACAAAGTAGATATATCACAGACATCACGGAAATCCATATGATCATTAGGGATTGCCTTGGAAATTTAGATTCCAGCTCATTAGAAAATGTACAATAAATAGCAAAATTTCTAAACACATATGGCCTATCCAAATTGAACCAAAATGATATTTAAAAAATCCTAAACATAGAAACAAGTAATGTGATTGAAACAGCGAAATCACGTTCCAACAGAGAAAAGCCCAGGCCAGATGAATTCTCATCTGAATGATACCACTCCTTTAAAGAATAACACCAATGCCCCTCAAATTATTACATGAAACAAAAAGGAGTCAACACTCCCAAATTCATTCTCTGAAACAAGTATCACCCTAATACCCAAACCTGGTAAACATGTCAAGAAGTAAAACTACAAACCAATAGCCCTGATACACATAGATGCAAAAAATCTTACTAAACTATTAGCAAGCCATATTCAATAATACATTAACAAGATTGCACATCATGATGAAGTGGGTTTCACTCCAGGGGTGCAAGAATGTTTCAATATATGCAAACCAATAAGAGTACTCTGCCACATAAATAGAATTAAGAGCAAAAATTATATGATTATCCCAATAGATCCAGAAAAAGTCTTTGACAAAATTCAGCACCCATTCCTGGCAAAAACACTGAAGAAACTATGAATAGGAGAAACTTCTCACAACATCATAAAGGATATATATAAGAAACTCAAAGTCAACATCACACTGAATGGGGAAAGAATGAAAATATCTTTTCTGAAATCAGGAGCACGACAGGATGCCTACTCTCACCACTTATATTCAATATAGAACTTGAAATTTTAGTCAGAACAATTAAGGAAGTAAAGAAAAAAGGATTAAGAAAGGAAAACAAGAAGTCAAATTGTTGCAGAATATTCTATATTCAGAAGATTCAAAACTTTACCAGAAGACTCTTAGAGCTAATAAAAAAAATTCAGCAGAGTAGCAGAATAAAGAATAAAGAAAAATTAATTTAAAAATTCAAAAGTGAATTTGCTATAAAAGATATCAGAAAATCAATTCCATTCACAATATCCTCAAAAAATATGCAGGAATAAATCTAACCAAAAAAGGGGAAAATTCACTATCCTTATGTAGAAGAATAAAACTACATCTGTATATCTCTTATCCTGTACAACCACCTTAAATGGACCAAAGACCTAAGAATAAGACTAAAAACCTTACAACTGCTAGATGAAAACACTCCACCAAGTAGGTCAAGGCAGAGACTACCTTAATAGGACTCTTAATGCTCAGGAAATAAAACCAAGAATTAATGAGTGGGATGGAGTCAAATTTAAAAGCTCCTACACAGCAAAGAAAACAATACTATGAGGGAAGAGCCAACAGAATGGAAGAAAATCCTTGCCAGCTACTCTTCTCATATAGAACTAATACCATGAATATATGAAGAACTCAAAACACTTAAAACCAAAAACAACAACAAAAACACCAAATAACAAAAAACAAATAATAAAAACAAGACAAAAAATAGCAACAAACACATAAACAGGCAACGAATTAAGCATACATTTTTCAAAGAAATACAAATGACCAAAATATACATGAAAAATTCTCAACATTTTTGGCCATTAGGGGAAGAATGAAAATAAAACTACACTACAATTTCATTTCACTCAGTCTGAATGGTAAACATTTAAGAATACAAATAATAATAAATGATGACAAAAATGTGAGGGGAAAATAACACTAATACACTGCTGGTGGTCAGGGGGAGTGTAATTAGTACAACCATTATGGAAATCAGTATGAAGGTCCCTCAAAAAACTAGGAAAGCAACCACTATGTCACCGAGCTATATCAGTCCTCAGTAACTTCCCAAAAGAATTAGTGAGCATAACATAGCAATACATGCACACCCATGTTTTTATCAGTGCAATTCACAATAGCCAAGTTATAGAATCAGCCTAGGTTCCCATTAATAGATGAATGGATAAAGAAAATGTGATAAATATACATAATTGAATTTTATTCCACCACAAGGAATAATGAAATTATATCACTTGCAGGAAATTAGATTGAAATGGAAAGCACTGTGTTAAGCAAAATAAACCAGATTCAGACATGTTTTCCTCTCATCTGAAGAAGATAGAAAAAAAAAATAAAAAGGGATCTCATAAAAATAAAAGTGAGACCAAGCCATGCATTGTGGTGCATGCCTGTCATCCTAACACTTGGGAGGTTGAGACAGGAGACTTGCATGTTTCAGGCCAGTGTGATAACTTAGCTAGATCCTATTTCAAAAAAAAAAAAAGGTCTGGAAGTATAGCTCAAAGGTAGAATGTCCTTGTGTTCAATCCCTAGTACCATAAATAAATAAAGATAAATAAATAAACGAGAGGCTAATAGAGTAGCAGATCATGAGGAGGAAGGGGGGCAGAGAAAGTCCTAGGAAATAAAATTGTCCAAATTTTGCTATGTGCATATATGAATATGTCACAATGCATTCCATTATTTTTTTCTCTTTCTTCTTGTTTTTTTTCTTTGTATTTTATTTTTTGCATTCCATTATTATTCATAATTATTAGGTACAACAAAGGACTCAATGCTGATCAAAAGATTCACCTTTTGATATTCAAAAACTAAACACAGTTTTGAATATTAAAGTACTAACACAATAGTTGATTAAATATACAATAAATACAATTTTAGCACCAGTCAAAATATGTTTCTTTTAAATAGAGATGTGAAAAACTTGCAAAAAAACAAACGTATTCTCATTCGTGTACATATTCTGTAAGACGAAAAGATATGTATTACTTTAACAGCAATTTTTAAAGAACAAAAAAAGTATGTATTATTTTCAAGTCTTTAAGAAATAATATTTCTAAAGGATTATTAATTTAAAAACTGTTCAAGAGAGGTGCCTCCTGCTTGGCGGAGGGAGAGAGAGCGAAATGCAGGCCTTAGTTTAAAACCCAGTACCAGTCCTACCATGGTGAAATCCAGTGTTGGGCAAAGTCTCATGACCCCTAAGGCCAGGCCTGTATCTGGGACTGAGCTTTTAGAACTGCATTAGGAAAAGTGGCAAGTTGACTGCCTCTACTCTCCATCCTGTAACTTCAAGTGGTAGAGCAGGGGGCAGGACTCCTCCTGCTGGGGAGCATGACATTTAAGCTAACATAGGGTTTGTCTCAGAGTCCAGTGCCTAGCCCACCATGGTGAGACAAAGCACCCAGTAGAAGCTACAGGCCCCATTTACAAGCCAGAGTTCACAGACTGAGCCTCTAGGCCAGCCCCAGCACCAAGAGGAGACCTGTGCACCTGGGAAACAGACTAAAGTTTTAGACAGAGCAGTCCCAGCCTAGGAATGAGCCTGGGAATACCTGACGCATCCCCCACGCCCCAACATTGCAGGCCCTTGACCTGTGAAAGTCAGGTGCAACCCAGTATTAGCACCAACGTTTTTGGTCAAAATATTTTCTCTATCACTCATCCCTCACTTTTGGGAATCACAGCTATTGCTAGGCCAATGCTCATAGATAGGGCTTTATAACTGTTCCAGCCCTAGACAGAGACATTTTCCCCACTGGGACAGACTAGGGTTTAACCTGCATCACTGCCTATTATGGAGTGGGTCTCTGTTTATCCTTGAGACATTGCAGGTCCTTACAGCTGTGAGAATCAGGCACGGCCCAGTTTAGCATCATCCCAGGGGACAAAGGTCTACCTTCACCAACACTACACCCAACGTGGACTGCATAACATGGTACAAGACACCAGTTTCTGGGTATGGCAATAAACACAAGACTTTGCCCTGGACCTTAGTGATGGTCTGGTGAAACATGATACTGGAAAGATCCTAATGGCTCCCATCACCATGCCTGCCTGTTGATGGAGCCTCTGGAATATAGCGCCAGAGGAAGACACATGGCCCCAGTCTACTGAATTTCTTTTCCAGGTAGTATTACATGTGGCTGGCTGCAGGAGTCTTGGGCCATGAGTCTGCCTCAGCAATAGACAGTCTGCAGTAGTGTAGGCCTTGAGCCTAACCCAGTGTTTTTCTGGTTTTGGTGGGCTGTGGGCTTAGGATATGACATGAATTGGCAGCTTCAGGAGTCTGGGGCTGGTCCATCCACAGGTACTCTTCACAGAGCCAGGCAGAATCCTGTAGTGTATGGTCATAGGCCAGTAACTGTGAACAGGGAAATAGGGCCTACCCTGGCTCCAGGGAGAGACCTGTGGAGACAGATTACTTTCTCGGGGTACTCTTCTGTTTCTTTCTGTGTTTCTGAATATAGTGTCAGAGTATTTGGAACAAATCTGGGCTTGGATCACCCTCTAATATTGAAACATAGATAACACACCAACAAAAAATTCTTAGAAAAACTGGACTTGGGCACTATCTGGTGTTGAAACAGTAAAAGTTAACTATAAATCGAAACTAAAAGTAACTATAATTTTTCAAAGACAATTAGACTCCTGCTTATGATTTCTGTAATATAGATACAAACAAAGCCATATTAGAAAGATGGATAAATATCTGATCCTTCAATATATACTGCATGCTAACAAGCATAAAGAACTTTCAGGAAATTTTGACCCTACCTAATATTCAAAATAAGGTACCAGAAACTGTTCAGGCAGTAATCAGTATAGGAGAACTCTTGGACAGAGAATTTTAAATGGGCATTTTAAGGAAACTCAATGAGGTTGAAGAAAACACAGGGACTTTTTAATATTCTAACAGAGAAACTTAACGAAGAGATAGAAGCAATTAAATTCTTGAGCTGAAAAATACATTCAGTGAAAATAAAAATTTGATAGAAGGCATCAAGCAAGATAGACCAAAAGGAAGAAAGAATCATTAAGCTCAGAGATAGGCTATTTGAAAACAGACAGTTGGAGGAGAAAAAAGAATTAAAAGGAATGAAGAAAGTTCACATGAACTTTGAGACAGTATTAAAGGAGAAAACTAGGTGGTTATTGGGATTCAAGAAGGACTTTAGAATGCCAAAAGGGTAGAAAGTATATTTTAAGAAATACTTACAGAAAATTCCTCAAACTGAGAAAAGATACAAATATCCAGGGACAGGAAAATCAAAGGTCACCAGTTAAATGAAATGCAGCCCAATCTACCGAAGATATTTTTAAATCAAGCTCTCACAGGTAAAAGATGAAGAGAATATTCTTAAGGCAATAAGAGAAAGGAAACATTCGGGGCCCCAATTCATCCAACAGCCATGTTCCGAGAGGAAACCTTGTGGGCTAGGAGAGAGTGATATAAAATTTTCACAGTACAGAAGAAAAAACAAAAAAAACAACAACAAAAAAACCCTGCCAACTGAGAATGTTGTGCTCTATAACACTGAGGATGGGATAAAGACTTTCTCAAACAAACAAAAGCTGAGAGGATATATCTCCATCAGACCTCTTATATAAGAAATGTGAAAGGAAGTTATTCAAACTGAAAGAAAAAGATAATGAATAACAAGAAAACATAGAATGGTATAAAATGTACTGATAAAGTAGCTATACAAAATCACTTGGGGTGCTCCAATATTATAAACACTATACATAAACCATTCATATCTTTAGTATGAAGACTAAAAAATAAAACAATTAAAATAATAACTACATAAGCATGTTAAATAATAGGTACTATAGAAAGATGTTAAATAGGATATCAAAAATTCAAAATGTGGTAAGAATAGAATGAAACTGGAGAGTTTTCTATGAGTATGTGTTTTTTTTGCACTTTTATTGGTAAATTATAGTCCCATATCATAATGTAGTTCATAGGATATTGACATAGATTCTCACAGCACTTGGTGGACTTTCCCCTGGCTCCCTCCCCAGTTCCCCCCTTCCCCATACAAGATGTTAAATTGACATTTGTATTCTCACATATGTACATACTGTCAATGGAAGTGGTTCCTTCATTGATTTTCCCTCTCCCCACCCCTTTTCCCCTAAACTCCCTCCCTGGCTCCATTGGAGTTTCTCCTCCATTATCTGAAGTCTTTCTGGTATCCTGATTACTCCCTAGCTTCTGCATATGAGAGAAAACATATGACCCTTCCTTTTTATGTGACTGGCTAATCTCACTTAACATAATATTCTCCAGTTCTATCCATTTTCCTGCAAATGACATAATGTTGTTCTTCTTTATTGCTCAGTAGAATTCCATCGTGTGTATGTCCCATAATTTTATAATCCATTAATCTTTTGATGGACACCTAGGTTGATTCCATAATTTGAGTATTGTGAATTGTGCTGCTATAATTGTGGATATACATATATTACTATAATATTATGAGTATGTTTTCTGTTGTTCTTTTATTTGTTTTTATTCTTATACTTATGGTCATGGTAGGTTGCTATCATTTCAAAATTGCTTATTATAACACAAAATGTGTTTTGTAAGCTACATTGTAACCACAAAGAAAAAATATATAATAGACAAACCAAAACTAACAAGCAAGGAATAAAAACACAGTACTAGAGTAATTTTCTTAACCACCAAGGATGTTTATAAGAGAAAGAAACAACTACAACAAAACTAGAAAACAAGTTATATAATGAGTGTAGTACCTGTCAATGATTACCTTAAAAAGAAAAAATAAAACTTCTCTTCAAAGGCATAGGGTGATTGAATGGATACGAAAAACAAGAACCCACTAATGTTTCTTACTTGAAATCCACTTCACATGTAAGGAGGCACATAGATTGAAAGTGAGAGGATGGAATAAGATATTCCATGCCAATAAAGGTAAAAAACACAAGGAGTAACCATATTAATAATAAAATAAACTTTAAATCAAAAGCAGTCAAAAGAAACAAAAAAGAAGGACTGGGTGTGTTGGTGCATGCCTGTAATCCCAGTACTTGGGGCTGAGACAGGAAGATTGAAGTTTTGATGCCAGCCTCAGCGACTTAGCAAGACCCTGTTTCAAAAAAAAAAAAATAGGGCTTGGAGTGAAATTCAGCGGTAGAGTACCCCTGGGTTCAATTTCCAGTATAAGGGAAGGATGGAAGGAAGGAAGGAAGGAAGGAAGGAAGGAAGGAAGGAAGGGAGGGAGGGAGGGAGGGGAAAGGGAAGAAAAAGGAAGAGTTCAATTCAGGAAGAGAAAATAATATTCTAAGTATGTATGTACCCAACATCAGATCACTGAAATATAGAAAGTATTAGTAGACCTAAAGGGAAATACTCCAATAAAATAATATTTGTAGAGTTTCACACCCCAATTTCAACAATAACAGATCATCCAGACAGATTAATAAACAAGGAAACTACAGATTCAATTACATCCTAGACCGAATGGACAGGCATCTAGAGACTGGACAAACATCTACAGGAAATGCCATCAAGCCGTTGTTAAATACACATTTTTCTCATCAGCAAAAGGAATATTCTCTAGAGTAGATCATATGATAGGCCACAAAACAAACCTCAAAATATGTAAAAAATTGAAATCATATTGAGTATCTTTTCTGACCACAAGGCAGTAAAGCTAGAAACCAGTAACCAGAAAAACTTTGGAAAGTTATACAAATACATGGGTGTTAAACAACTTCTTCTTAAACAATAAATGGATCAAGGAAGAAGTAAAGACGAAAATTTAAAAATGTCTTGACACAAATGAAAATTGAGACACAACATACACAAACCTATGAGATACAGCAAAAAAAGTACTAAGAAGAAAGTTTATAGCAACCAATATTCACATCAAAAAAGTAGAACGATCTGAGATGAACAATATATCACTGCATGTCAAGAACAAACTTAACCCAAAATTACTAGAAGAAAAAATAATAAATATCAGAGCAGAAATAAATAAAATTGAGCCTACAAAAATAATAACAAAAGATCAATGAAACAAGGAGCTGGTTCTTTGAAAAGATACACAAGTTAACAAACTCTTAGCTAGACTAAGAAAAGAAAAGAACAAGAGTAGGTAACAAGAAGGACAAGAGTAAGTAAAATAAGAAATGAAAAGGGAAACATGACAACACCACAGACATATCATGTGTATGTTGTATCTCAATTTTAATTTGTGTCAAGATCATTAGAGGTCATTAAACAACTATATGCCAACAAATGTGATAATTCAGAAGAAATGAATGAATTTCTAGACACATATAACTCACCAAGACTGAGCGATGAAGAAATAGAAAACCTAAACAAATCAATTATAAGTGATAAGATTGTATCAGTAATAAAAAACCTCCTAACAAAGAAAAGCCCAGAAGCAGGTATCTTCACTACTAAATTCTAACATATTTAAAGTACATAGACCAATGGAACAGAGTAGAAGACACAGAAACAAACCCACAAATGTATAGTCAATTGATTTTTGACAAGGATGCCAAAAAGGTTGGGGAAAAGACAGCCTTTTCAATGAATGGTGTCGGGAAAACTGGTTATTTTTTGTAGAAAAGTGGAATTAAATCCTTACTTCTCACCCTGCACAAGAGTCAACTAAGGATGGATCAAAGACATGGAAATTAGATCAGAAACTTTGAAATTACTAGAGGAGGGTATAGGTCCAACACTCCAACATATAAGCACAGGTTAAAATTTCCTCAATAAGACCCCCAAATCTCAGGGAATTAAAACAAAAATTAACGAATGGAATTACATTAAACTAGAAAGTTTCTTTTCATTAAAGGAAACCATCAAGAGTCTAAAGAGAAAGCCTACAGAATGGGAGAAGATCTTTGCCAGCTATTTCTCTGATAGAGGACTAATATCTAGAATATACAAAGTCTTTAAAAGACTTAACATTAAACAAATAACCCAATCAAGAAATGGACAATTGAACTGAATATACACTTAACAAAAGAAGAAATAGAAACGGTCAATAAATACATGAAAAAATGTTCAACATGTTTAGCAATTCGGGAGATGCAAATCAAAACTACACTGAGATTCCATATAACCCAAATTAGAATGACAATCATCAAGAAGTCAAACAATAAATGCTAGCAAGGTTGTGGGAAAATAGGAACTCTTCTACACTGTTGGTAGGATTGCAAATTAGTACAGCCACTATGGAGATCAGTGTGGAGATTCCTCAGAAATTGGGAATGGATTCACTATCCAGCTATACTACTACAGGGTATTTTTCCAAAGGGACTGAAATCAGAATATTAGAGTGATATATGTATATCCCTGTTTATAGCAGCACAATTCACAATATCCAAATTATGGCACCAACCTAGATGTCCATCAACAGATGAATGGATCACAAAATTATGGGACATACACACAATACGGTACATACACACAATTGACTCAGCAATAAAGAAGAATAAAATTATGTCATTTGCAGGAGTATGGGTGGAGCTGGAGAACATTATGTTAAGTGAGATTAGCCAGTCACAGAAAATGAAGGGTCATATGTTTTCTCTCATATGTGGAAACTAGGGAGTAATCAGGATACTGGAGGGATTTTAGATAATGGAGGAGAAACACCACTAGAGCAAAGGAGGTGGTCTAAGGGGCAGGGGGAGGAGAATTAATGAGGGAACCACTTCCATCGACATTATGTACAAATGTGACAATACCAATACCAATCTCAATTTCCCGTATGGGGAAGGGGTAGAGAGGGAGCCAGGGGAAAGCTCACCAAGTGCTATGTGTATGTGAGACCATAATGCACCAATAAATGTATAAAATAAAAAGACAATAGCAAGGCCATAAAAAAGAACTGCCAATATAAATTCTCATTGAGTTATTTAAAAAACAGAAGTAATTCTTCCAAACATCTTCTAAGTGGTTAGTATTTCCCTGATGGCATTACCAGATGAGGACATAATAAAAAAAGAAAACAGACCAATTTCTTTGATGAATATAGATGCAAATATTCTCAACAAATACTAGCTAAGCAAACCTAACAACACATTAAAAGGATAATTCAACATGATCAAGTGAGATTCATCAAAGTGGTGCAAAGATCATTCAATATATACAAGTCAGTAAATGTGATACGCCCTATCAACAGGATGAAGGACTAAAATCATATGGTCATCTTAACTGATGCATAGAAGGCATTCAATAAAATTAAACATTCCTTCATGATAAAAGCAATCGAAAATTAAGCATATAAGAAATGTGCCTCAATGTAATAAAGGCCATTTATAATAATCCAACAGTTAAAACTATATTAAATGGGGAAGAGCTGAAAAGCTTTCTCTCTCAGAGTTGGAACAAGACCAGGATGTATACTTTAATTTTATTAAATATAATGCTGGAAGCCCTGGCCAGAGAAATTAGAATTAAAGAAGAAATAAAAAGTATGCAAATCAGAAAAGAAGTCAAATTGTCATTGCTCACAGATCACATGACCTTATATATAAAAATCCCCCCAAAAAATCATCCTGAAAACTCAGAACTAATAAAAATTCAGAAAAATTGCAGGTAAAAATTAACATACAAGTATTAGCAGTGTTTTATATGCCAATAGTAAATTATCAGAATTGAAATCAAGAAAGCAATTCCATTTATAAAAGCAACAAAAATACATAGGAATAATTTAACCAATTAGGTGAAAAATCTCTACAGTGAAAATTATAAAACATTTCAAAGAAATTGGGGGCACAAAAAAGTGGAAAGACATCCAGTGCTCATTGACTGGAAGAATCAGTATTCTTAAAATGTTCATATTACCCAAGCAATTTACAGATTCAATGCAATCCCTGTCAAAGTATCAATTATATTCCTGACAGAGCTAAAAAACAATTCTAAAATTTATATGGAACTACAAAACATTGCCAAAGCCATTTTGAGCAAAAAAGCAAACAAACAAAAGGAAATAAAACCAAAAACCAAAGCAGGGGGCATTATGCTACCTGATTTAAAAACACACTACAAAGCTGTAGGAGTCAAAACTACATAGGATTAGCATAGAAACAGACACATAGACCAATAAAGCAGGATAGAAAGCTTAGAAATAAACCCACACGTCTACAGCCAACTTATTGACAAAGATGCTGATAATATACAGTGAATAGAGGACAGTCTTTTCAATAAGTGTTGTGGGGAAAAATAAATATCCACATGCTGAAGCATAAAACTGGACCCCTATCTCTCTTATCAGACTAAATGATCAACTTAAAATGGATGAAAGACTTAAATATAACACCGGAAACCATAAAACTACTAGAAGAAAACCTAGAGAAAATGCTACAGGTCACTGAAATGTAGTACTAGTAACCTAGATAGCAAGTTCATGTACCTGTCCATATATTCATATAATTCTTTGTTGTCTGTTTCCTTCCCCTAGAAAGTAAACATCAGGAAGACAGAATTTCTTTTCTATCATACACTGGGCACTTACATAATAGTTGAATGACATTATCTAAAGAATAATGCCACTGGGACAATTTGATTACTATGCAAATTCTCCTCTCATCTCAAACTCAAATTCTGCTATTTACTCCCTATCAAAAATTTGATAGAAGTGGTATTTGTGGAAGAATTAAACTATATGTTCCTTCCTCCAGGTAGTCTCGTAGAACTATCTTGATTCTTTAGTGATTTGCATTTTCATTTTATATATTTTAAATTTCCCCAAATAATATAAGCAAGCATTCACACTATCCACTACTGCATTTCTTAGAGAAGATTTTCACTAAAAATTCATAATGCTCTAGAGGATAACTAACATAGGAAATATTTTTGGTGTGTTATAAATACAAAATTGGCTTTCTCTAAGGAACCAATGGGTTTTCTCTTATCTAAATGTGGTGGTTATTTATTTAAATATGTAATCACTTTTGCTTTGACTTCTGAGAGTAAAGAAAAATTTGAACTTTCTCATGATAAGAATATTAGTATAATTGGTTTTCATAAAGTTAACATAGGAGTAACCATTACCATTTAGGATACATTTACCTTGTGTCAGGCACAGTGGCAAGCAACTTAGCAAAATCTCTTCATAAAATTGTTTATCCTGAATGAAAAATTTCATTCTGAATAAAAGGTAAGATTATTTTTATCACAGATGAGAAAGGGAAGTTAGATACCTTACCCATGTTCACATAGCTAGTAAACAGGAAAGCTATAGATCTAACTCAGATCTGGGTAATTGCCCCCACACACAATGTACTCTCTTTTCCTGAAATTTGTTCTACTTTCTTCCCCTCCTTGTCTTAATTTTACTTATATTTTATATTTTATAAGCAGATTTATCTTTAGTTCCAGTTATGTTGTATATATTTTTTTCCAGATGCCTCTAAACTTCTGTAAAACAAAATAGGGAATATCTACCAAATGTTAAAATATCAATATGAAAATTAAAATAACTATGAACTAAATATTTAATTAAGCAGCTGAGAACTCCATGTACTTTGTCCATCATAAGCCTTCCACTCTGTTATGGATTGAATGTGCATCCCCCAGCTTAACTTCCCCAAAAGCTATTTAAAATTCCCAACCCCAGGTATCTCAGAATGTGATTGTTATGGCTTAAGTATGAAGTGTCCCCCCCAAGACTCATGCATTAAAGGCTTGGTCCCCAATGCAGAATGTTAAGCTTGAAGATTGGGGAAATGATTGGCTCCATCATCGATGGATAATCCATTGAGGGATTCATATTTGATTTATATTTGATGCCACCATCATTCATAATGAAAAATCTCTTATCCCTAGCTCCTTCCTCATTTCCTCTGTCTTCTTCATGGCTACCATGAGGTGAGAAACTTTCCTCTGCCAAGCCCTGCTGCCATCATGTTTCTGCCTTGGAGCCAGCTGACGATGGACTAAAACCTCTGAAACTGAGCTGAAATAAACCTTTTCTCATAAGTCTCCTAAGTTTTTTCCTCATATATTTGTCACAGTGATGAAAAAGCTGACTAACAGGGTGACCTTATTTGGAAATAAGCTTATTGCAGCTATAATCAGTTAAGAAGAAGTCATACTGGAGGATGTTGGACTCCTAATCCAATATAACTAGTGTCTTAAGAGACAAAGACTGTTAACACAGAGAGAAGAAGATGTAAAGAGACATTGAGGGAGAATGCTAAGTGTTGACAGAGGCAAAGATTGGAGTGATACATATCAAGACAAGGAATGCCAAGGACTGTGGCAACACTGGACACTAAGAGAAAGGCATGAACCCAATACACCTCTAGAACCAGGACTTCTGAGGCAACGTCACCCTGCCAAAACCTTGGTTTTTTAAATTTTTGCTTCCAGATCTGTGCAAGAATAAATTTCTGTTGTTTTTAGCCACCCTGTTTGCAGTATTTTGTTATGGTAGCCTAGGAAACTAATACACTTTCCAAAATTGCTGCTGGAAGGCAGATCAAATTCCTTAACATGAAGACGCTTGCTCAAGTCATTTTGATAGCAGTTAGGAAAACTGGAGACAGTGCTCATATATAATTGTTAGCATTTCTGGCAGATGCTTACAGATATTGAATGAGACAAAAAAATTTTTAAAAATAAAACATTTGGAGTCAAGAGTGGATAACTACCTCATTAAGCCATGACTGTTGAGAGAAGTTGAGTGGTTCTGGTGTTGGTTATTATTCAGATTGGGCACAAATAACACCACAATTCTCATGAAAATCATGTTTTCTCATTACAGAGTACAACTCTGCCGTTTATTGAGTTTTACTGAGTTTTAAAGGAAAATTTTGAAATTGTCCAATTAAGTAGCAATTGTGGCAAAATTAATCCCCTCAATTTATCACCTTAAAAACATATCAATTTGCCTTTATTTTCCTGACACAGATTGTGAATCACAGTGGAAAAAGTCCATATGGTCTTTTTCATCCTTTATCTTTATTTAATTGATATCAAGGTACAGTATTCAACAGAAAGCCCTTGTTAAACATCTGAAAATATGTATATGGAGTGATCCAAATGAATTAAAAAATAGCTGAAAACCTCCCAATGTTAATGAGCCTAGATTGTGACTTTACAACACAGGAGTATTCCTCAAATGCGGGGAACAAAAGAAAACACTGGAACTGTACTCTGATCTTCAAGCAGTCAAAAGATAAGAGAGGCAAATCAACACAATCTCACTTTCAGCCAAACAAATCTTCATTACTTATCTTCTACTTCTAATTATTTCATCAGTGCTTCACTAAGACATAAATGGAAATGTATTATTTATTTTAAAAAGTATTAATGACTATATGGTAATGTTACTGAATCAGAAAATTTGTCCAAAGGAGGGTATAAATGAAAGTTATGGTGAGGAGCCTGCAGCAACATTATTGCACTAGGTTTTGTATAACAGGGCTCAATGGGCGATAAATGTGCAGTCTCATTGTTTTAATAAGATTGAATTTTGCAGTGGAAGTTAGATAACATCTCTTCAGAGTGGCTTATTAAATCCTACTGTTGGTGCTTGTTTGTGATGGAATAGTCTCCAGCCTTCACAGAAAGAAAATGAAGACATAACAAACAGAACAATGTTCTAAGACACCTTAGGTAAAGATATCATTACATTGTATGCTGTATTTATTATTTTTCTTCTTCGGTAACCCATTTCAGATTCCCACTCCTTAAGAAATGGGTGAATTTTACCAAAATTATCAGTTTACCAACATTACACCAGTTATCGTCAAGATCTATGGAAAAATTTATTTTCTAGGGTTTGGTTGTTAACAAGGAAATCTTCACATTTCTCTTTATTTACACATAGTGCATCAGAAGTTGATGCTGTTTGTTTTAGTATAACAAAATGCCTGAAGAAGGCTACTCTGCAAAGAAAAGGAGTTTATTTAACTCACAGTTTTGGAGGATAAAAGTCCAAAAGCATAGTGCTGGCTTTGGTGAAGCCATCCTCGCTTGCAGTCTTAAGAATGGTACAGGAAATCACATGGCAAGAGAGATGAAGTGCCTGTGTATGTTTGTTTTTTTATCTTTATTCCTCCTTGTTTTTGTGGTTGCTGCTTGTTGATTTTTGCCTTTTAAAATATTTATATTTATTTTTAACGTTTAACTCACATGAAAATTATACATATTCATGCGGGTACCATGTAATGTTTTGATACATGTATACACGGTACAATGCTCAAATCAGGATACACCTGTCTCATTTTTTTATTCTGTCTCTTCTCATAAAGCAACCAGTATTCAATCAATCATGGTGACCTCACCCTGACAACTTTATCTAATTCTAATTGCCTCCCAAAGGTCCTACCTCTAAGTGTTATAGCTGGATTAAGTATCCATCTTCCTAATAATTTACAATTGGAATTAAATTTTAACAAATATACTTGTGGAAGACACCTTCAAACTGTATCCGAACCAAAGCACCACTGTTGGACTCCAACCCCATATGTGGTTGCTGCCTACCTTCTTCATCTAGCAATTCCAGATTAGGTTATATTATAGTTTTTTGTGTATGTATTCTTGGTAGCCCCAATTAGCCATCAGTTGTCTAAAAACCATATTTCTACATTCTTCCCATAAGCCAATGGATACTTTGATAGACTAAAGTTATTCAAATTTTATTTTAAAAAGAAATATATTTGATTTTAATTTTTATTTGAATTGAATTTTTCAATTTAGTGACCAAAATTCACATTAATTAATATCCAATGTTGGTGGTTAATAGAATTTCATTTTGTAAAAACATGCTAAAATACATTTTTAAATAGAATGTGAATGAATCTCTTTTCATCCATTTAAAAAGTTCACCACTTACAGTGTCAATAATAATTTTGACATTCTGTATTCTAAATGTCATACATGAAAAAATACTATATAAATTATTCTATAGTATCATCTTAAAAGGCACCAATTTTACAACTATAACAACATATATTACCACATATTATTAAATAAAATGTATAAAGATATGTATAATGAATAGAAATTTAATTTATATACTGAAAACAAGTGAGAATTGAATTTTCTTTTCCTAAATCTTATTAAATATAATTGAATCTATGAAATAAAAGTTTCAGATGATGAAAATATGGTTGCTATATGTACAGAGCTAACCCAGTTGTGGAAACCATATATGAATTAATGAGGTTCTCCAAGTCTTAGAGAGCACCATTTCTATCATAACAAAAAATTAAGTAAAACTCATATACCAACTTTTTTCTTACTTATTAGTTATTTATCTAAATCTCTCCTTAGCCAGTATTCACTTTCTAGAATCAAATCTAGTGGTGTCTATTTTGTTTCACTGAATTAAATGGAATCCTTTCCCAAATGGTAAGGGGAAGTTGTAAATTTGCTCTGAGATTCTATATGGGATTGGGGGAAGGGTGAGGTATTTGTACCTCTAAACAAATTTCCATTCAAATTACACTGGCACCAACATTGCATTAAATGCTATGAAGATACAGGGACTAAGCTATGGGTGGTGGTGCACACACGTAATCCCAGTACTAGGGAGGCTGAGACAGGAGGATCACAGGTTTGAGGCCAGGTTTGAGGTAACTTAGCAAAACCCAGTTTCAAAATTAAAATAAAAGGGCTGGTGGTGTAGCTAAAAAGTAGAACACCCCTAAGTTCAATCCCCAGCACCACACAAAATATATAAGTGACATTTTTAGTCAACATTTCCACTGCTATAACTCAAGATAATTGACAATACAACTTAGATTTATTTGCTTACAGTTTCTTGGATATTCTGGGTTCAGTCCATGTGAGGCCAGCGTCTGAAGATCAGGGCATGGTGGCAGGAAGAAGAGAGTGAGAGGTGTAAAGCTTTGCTATTCCATCACAGAGGCCAGAAGCAGAGAGAGAAAGAGAGAGCAGGGGGAGGAAGAAGGATATATATTGTTTCTAATCAAAGTATTCAACCTCCCTTCAGCCATCTTACTTTCTTTCACAGCACCATCCTTCTGGTTCCCAGCTTTACACATGCTTTCCTGACCAGACTGCAAATATATAAAGTCTCTCTAATTTGCTTTCCATTTCTAAAATTCAGTGCATAATTTGCTGATCATGGACATCAATATCCTTAATGCAGCTTGGATACTTTGTTGTTTTGAGATTTCCTCTCACAAACCAGTTCCAAAGATTCACAAAACACATGGACAGACTTAGACATAGCAGTGACTCTACATCTTCGGTACTAATTTCTGTCTCAGTCAACTTTCTCACCTCTGTAATCCAAGACAACTGACCACACAATTTGGAGGAAGGAAGATTTATTTGCTCACAATGTCTTGGGTTCTGGGTTCAGTCCATGTGAGGCCAGGGTATGAAGCTAAGGGCATGGCAAAGGGAAGTAGAGAGAGTGTGTGCAAAGTTTTGCTCTCACATTGCAGAGGCTAGAAACAGCCAGTGAGCAGGGGGAGGAGGAAGACTGTATGTTCCCCAAGGCCACACCTTCAGGGACCTCTCCTTAGCAACCAAGCCCCACTTCCAACATTGCTACCTTGTTTCTGTAAGGGATGGGGGGTATAAATCCAAACCATTATACAGGGCTATAGCATGAGTATGACATGGTACTTTGTCCTTAACATGGTGATTGAAGAAAGAGATTTAGCTCCTTCAAAAAACAAGTATTTAAAAATTTTCTATCAAGTTGGGCGTGGTGGCACACGCTTGTAATCCCAGTACTTTGGGAGGCGGAGACCAGAGGATCCAGGTTCGCGGCCAGCCTCGGCGCTCTCTCTCTCTCTCTCTCTCTATCTTTCCCTGTCTCTCTCTCTCTACCTAGTGAGACCCTCCGCAACTTCGTGAGACCCGGTTTCAAAATAAAGTATAAAAAAATAGGGCTGGGGTGAAGCGTGGAGGTAGAATGCCCCTGGGTTCAATCCCTGGTACCGCAAAAAAAATTTTTTTTCTATCATATGATCTTTTCTTTATCAACAAATAAATTGAATAAGTGTGGCTTAGAAACAGACACACTATCCTTTTTACTTGCCAGCTTTTCTCCAGTGACAATGGTCTTTAGTTTACTAGAAACAAAAATAGGGTTTTTTTTATAAGCCTGTTATTTTTAGGCTATTTATACATAAACACAGTGTTAATATAGTTGAGTGGGTAAGGAGGCAGTCCAGAGGGAAATGTTATTGTTTGCAAATTGACTGTGTTTCATGAATTATATATATTTCATATATTTTTCCCAACAAGTCCTCTGAAATAGCAGTTATTTCCCCATTTTTCTATTGAGAAACCTATAACATTTATAGATTCAGTAACTTCATCAGTCATTCAACTAATGTATAGTAAAAAAAAAAAGACTTGAGCCTATGCATGCCGGTTCCAAAGCCCATCCTCTTCTTATGACACTATGTTTTCTTCCACAGTGCAATTAATTAAAAAACAAAAGTTATCAACAAGCCTACCATTTTGTTACTAACAGGATACCAAGCCATTTAACTTTTTATATTAAATAAATTTATTGTAAGACAGTGTTTCTTGAAATTAATGAGATTCTTGAAAGGCAACGTTTACAGACTATGGTGTAAAAGTCATTGTGTAAATAAATGAAGACCATCTGAATGAGATCAGAGCTGGTTTATTCAGAACCTATTATAGCATGGGAATAAGCAGCACCAGTTGCATTTATTTATTATTTTTTTTTTGAGATTTCAAGGCAGGCAGAGTAGTGAGAAGACTCAATAATGCAAAAGTTAGAACTCTTCAGTTATATTCTGATTGCAAGTTATTGGCATGGGAAAGCTGAAGACAATATAGAGTGGGCCATCTTGTGTGAATAGTTTTAACACCATATTCAGCTTTTTCTGGTTAGTCTTGAGTTGGAAGTAGGGGCAACATAGAGAAATGCTAGCAGTCATTGACCAAGCCTGGACTCTTCTGCAAAGGTAGTAGTTTGGCTTCCTGGACTGATTTCTGCAGAAGCAGAAAAATATAGGGCCAGATGCATTAAAAATTAGGTTCATTGTAAAGATATTCTCACTCCATTTATTAGTTAATTCTTCTTGCTATTCAAATATAGACTTACGGTATAAAATATATATCAAGTAGAAAGTATTGAACAGGATTTGCCTTTCTGACAACCTCAAAGACTTTGGAGCTCAATTTTAAAATATGATTTCTCTAAAACATGAGGAACATTTCTGACAAGCTTTCTATGCAAGAAGCAGTAAAGTGTGAGAAAACATACCAAAATGTAGTGAAGGTAACAAATTATTATATTCCCTCCCTGGGGCTTGGCATCTTATTGTGATACATTTTCCATATAAATGGCTTTTAAAAGATTAAGCTCTGTAAAATAATTGTTATTCATTCAAACATCAGAATAATTTTATCCTTCGAATTCTGTAATAATACTGTTCCCAAATGATTTACTGGTGTGTGTGCAAGTATGTTTGTATGTGTGTGTGTGCATATAATACATATATATTATATGGAAAGTATATTTGAGTGTATATGAAATAACACACTTTCTTCAATTAAATATGGATTATTAAAATGACAAATAACACTTTTGTACACAAAATCTAGAAGGTCCCTTTTACTTCATCTTTGCTTAGTACTCCATCTGAATTGATAACATTATGCGTTGAAAATGTGTTCAGGTTTTCACTGAGAAAAAAGATTTTTTAAAGTAACAGACTTTATTATTTATAGCAACTTTGGGTTTACAGAAAAACTGGTTGGAAGATGCATACAGTCCTCACATACTTTCACTACTGGCCTCCATATTGTTTCTATTATTTACACTTTGTATTAGTGTAGTACATTTGTAACAATTGATAAACCCATAGAGAAGGATTTTATTAACTTTACATGATGGTTATACTTCCTGTTATAAATGACATTGTGTCCAATGTTACTGAATCATGCAGTTTTACTGCCCTAAAAATTCCCTGTTCCTCACCTACTTGTCCCTCCCTCCCTAACAACCACTGATCTTTTTATTGTTTTGCCTTTCCCAGAAAGTCATATAGTTGGAATTATACAGTAGGTATCCTACATTATGTAGCTTTTTCAGATCCGTTTCTTTCATTTAGCATTGTGCTCCATATTTTTTCACATCTTGATAGTTTATTATTTTATTCCTATATAATATGCCACTTTATGAATATACCACAATGTATCTATTCACTTACTGAAAGACATCTTGGCTGCTTCCAAGTTTTTGCAATTATTAATAACACTGCTATAAACATTCATTTGCAGGTTTGTGTTTGGACAAAACAGTTTACTATTTATCTGAGTAAATGCCAAAGAGTATGCCAGCTGGTTTACATGGTAAGAATATATTTAGTTTTTAAGAAACTGCCAAACTGTCTTCCAAAGTCACTGCATGGTTTTTCATTCCCATCAGCAATGAATGAGAGTTCTGATCATTCACATCTTTACCAGAATTTGGTGTTTTGCTGCGTAGAATTCAAGCCACTACCAGATGCATGGTGGCATCTTATTGTTTAAATTTGCAATTATTTAATTCATATCATGTTTAACACCTTTTTGCATGCTTATTTGCTACTTATGTATATTCTTTGGTAAAGCACACATTTTTCATTAATATTTCCTGTTTATTAGGCATTGTCTTATATCCCAGGATCATACGTCACTCTTTCAGAGAGGAAAATATATACTAAATTTGCTGCTAAAAAGAAAAAAAAGTCAATTCACTTTCTAAGGAAATTGACAGTTTTGCCAATGGCAAAAGCTATTTTTTTCATGAGAAAATTCACCACGGAGTTACTGTTCCCAAATCATATGATTAGGATGCTATATAAAATCCCCTATCTTTTTCCCTTCTAAAAATGGTTTTCCACATTGAGAAATCTGTACATATGCTACACATTTTTGAGAAGAGAGGCATAGTTGAGTCAACATGTCGATCATATGATAACAGCAATTTTAGCTTTGGAATATAACCAATAGAATGTATACATCTGCTCATCAAGAGACATGTAAAATAACGTTCATAACAGTGCTAGTAAGAGCATTAGTAATTGCAAAAAAAAAAAAAACTGGAAACAACGAATGTCTCTTCCAACAGAATGAATAAGTAATTTGCAAAGTACTCATTCATAGAATAGAATATAAAAAAAGCAAGTGAATGAACAAATTACTGCTACATGCAGCAGCCTGGATGACTCTCCCAAAATAATGTTGAGAAATGGAGGCCAGGAATAAGCAAGAGCAAGTTACATTCTTCTATTTGTATGGACTTTGAAAATCAATAGGAATGACCGATAATGGGAGGTCAGGATAGTGGTTGGTGGTGGCACTGATGAACCTGTGGTGTGTGGGGGTGTGCCACTGGGATGGGGAATAAAAGAGACTTGGGAGATGCTGGCAATGTTCTCTTTCTTAGATGAGGAACTTTTTTACATGGTGTTGTTAATTGTGTTCAAAGCTGTGTTGTATAATTGTGATTTGTGCCTTTCTCTAAATATTAAATTATAACGTTTATTTTAAAAGATAGATGTGCTATATTAAAATGGCTATCGTTAGTCCTTATATCATTTATAATGGAAGATTTATATATTAAATAAAAATGATATGTAGGTTTTATTACACTACCAAAGAGTAAAATCTTGAATCTAATTTTGCATACCCATATACTCGAAAAAAGATTGAAACAGAAAAAGGAAAATACATAAACATATAAACTTATATTCTACAGTTTGTATACACATATATTTTCCATATCTGAATAGTCTTTATTTTTGTTTAATATTTCTTTCAAATTCTACTGTACTCACACACACACACACACATCTTAGTATGGTTAAAATCTAAAGCTACTCTCATTTTGAGAGTATTGTAAGGAGTAATTTAAAATAATTTAAAGATTTTACTTATTTCACCAATTCGTTGGTGCTGTCATTTACACATATCACTCTTCTCTGTTCAGCTATTTTCACAGACTCTTCTAGATCATCATATCAATAAGGTCAACTATTAACATTTTGAAGACCATATTCATGTTCTTCTCAAGCCTAGATAGCAGTCCTGGACGTAAACATCTGATTTCCTAAACAGAAGAGGGAAGGCAGGGGGAAACCATGTCAGAAAATAGGCTCTTAGGCTATCTGGTGAGAATTAAAAATTAAGAATTGACTTGAATGAAACTGGAGTGTAAGGGTCAATCACAGTAGCAGGAAAAGAAGAATGAGAATTTGTTGTCAATATGGAAGTCATGGATAATTGAGCTTCCCCAAATCAAAGAATTACTTGAAAATCTTCTAAGAGTAAGAGCTTCAAATTACTTTTCAGAGTATGGATGGTAAATATCTGGATCATTCTATTTTCAAATCTGATCAGGGTAGAAATCTATGGCAAAGATCTGGATATGCCAAATTAGATTGCTGATTATCAATGTAATAAGATATAATTCTCATTGCAAGTAAAATTCTTTATAATGTTTATTATTATATTTCAAAATAGGGTTAGATGAGATTGAAATGGTTATATTTCAAATGTATCAAATATGTGAATATACTGCATAAATATTGATCCTATATGTATATATTGATCAAAGACGTGTAATCAAATCACATATATACTTGTAATGATGTGCAAGGTTAGCCTCTAAAGAGTCTTCAGTAAGCGATTCCCTGGAGCTTTATTGATCAGCAGGACATTCCAAATCTTCTCAAAACACATGCAAGCATTCATATATGTGCATACACAAACACATTCACACTCTTCTCTCAATGTACACATATTTTCAAAAGACACACCAAGCTGGATGGACAGGATACTTGGAACAGGCTAATAGTTAGATCTTACTAAGAAATATTATCACCCTTATTGAACAATGTTGTTCTTGGCATTTAATTTTCCGCCCCACTATTTCTTAAAGACTATGAAGATGAAGATAGTGGTGCTGATGACATCTAATCTTATTTACCATGTGCTGAACTTACAGCTTTTTCACATGTACTGTGTTATTTACTTCTTTCAACAATTCCAAGAGATTTTCACAATTTTACAGAAGAGGAAATTGCAGCATTGCCATGTTAAATACAAGCTAATTTCACACTACTAGTAAATAAACACAGCTGGTAAAACATACCCCTTGATATAGGAAATATTTGTGACATAAATGAACAATAATGGATGAGTGAAGTATGATATATATAACTTAATAGCAAGTTTGTTGCATAATATTAAAAGAATAAGTTTCTAAACTACACAGTATCTACGTAAAGTTTTTTCAGAGCAATTCAAGGTTCTAATTTCATTAAAAATGATATTATGTTTTATTTTGTTTATTTAATTTAGCTTGGTTTTATCTCAATGCCATAAATACAGTGACACATTTAATATTCTACTTAGCTCTTCTAATTGAATGTTTTGCTTAAGTTAGGTACTTAAAATATTTATGAATATATCAAGTGGACAGCTTTAGAAACTCATTTTGGGAAGAGCCCTGGTTTAGGGATGAATAAAGTTATATACAGGTAATAAGTCAAATATTCTGGTAGACACCTTGGCTAAAAGCACTTATGAGTGTTTCAAATGCAACTTACTACCCAAATATATTGAAAATAGAAATATACCAGGTTGAGTCTATAACTTGCTTTATATAAAATCAAGTACATTAATCAGTTCAATAAATTAGGCTCAACACAACACCAAGAGTACATTTTAAGAAATAATCTTGGTCTGACAAGCAAATAGACTAGACGATACATGAGATATGATCTCCTTCATCTCTAGTTTCTGTTATTTTATGAGTCACTGTCTCTTTTCTCTAGCAGTCCAAGAAAGTGAATACAATAATCCTTCTGTCCCTTGCTGAAGCCCTGCAATTCACAGGGGAAAATCCACAGGTAGGTAAGGACTTTGGAAACACACGATCAGTATTTTTTGAGGAAAGACTATGTTATGTTGATTGTAGCTCAATTTCCTCTTCTTACACTTTCACATTTTTCACAGACAGCTGAAAGAAATGGCAAGGGCATGATACTCCAATTTGTATTTTAAATGACTAAACTGATTGGAAGCCATATGAAGTTAGACTGACCAATGAAATTAATATTAAAGAAAGAAATCTTGCCTGTAGCTTTTTACTCTCTGATATCACTACTATACTACAATTACATCTTTAGATTAGAATACTGTTTCTCAAACATTTACACACATAAGAATCACCCAGAAGGCTTGTGAAAACACAGATTATTAGGCTTCAATCCTGTAGTTTCTGATTCAGTAAAGCTGGAGCAGAGCCCAGAATTTGCTTTTGCAACAGGTTACCAGGTAGTACTAACATTGCTAGTCTTGGGACCACATTTTGAGACTTTTTATAAAAACTGAGCTAGAAATTCTTCAAAGACAGAAAATACATCTATGTTCTATTGGAAAATATCTGATTCTCTGATGAGAAGAATTTCTTAATATTGACTGGCTAGCAAGATCCTTTTCCAATAAATTTGAACAGAAAACAATTCAATATCTTTATACCTACTTTGAGCATCATGGTATTAATGACATTTTATTAAAATAAGTATCTGTCACTTTCAGAGGAAAAATAAGTTACATATTAGTATTAGTAAGTGAAAATCAGGAAGAATATTTCTCCCATGTTATCACAAGGGGGTGGTTTTGGATTTAACAAACATATGCTAAAGCCATGAAACTACATATTATTTTTATACTGAAAATCTGTGAAGAATATACTTTCTTTCTAAAGAAACAAAGAATTTGGGGCAATGGTTCAAAGATAAATTTAGTACTTCAAAAACAAATAAATGGGCTTGGTCTAAGAAGGAAAATGGTATAGTGAAGAAAAAAATTAAAGTAGATGGAAAGTATTTGCCAGAATATATAATTGGTTGTATTGTTCAATAGAACTTGGCCAATAGAATAACAAAGGTAATCTACCCATTAACAGGTCTAAGGTTTTCACCATAATTATAATTAATTAGGCCATAACTTGCCAAGTCTATGTCCACGTACTACAGAATTCCAGACCCCATGTGCTGGCTTCTTCAATGAGAAGAGAGGCAGAAAGCAAGATCCTTGTAAATGTATTGAGGAAAGAGAAGCAATGGCCATCGGTTATGAAACTTTGTGTCATAAATGGTAGGATGAGGCTTTATGTTAAAAATGTAAGGGCAGAAGCAAGACAATCACATCGATTAAAAGGAAACAATAACTCTGAAAGTTGCCTGTTCAGCTGGAAAGGGTTCTTTGTCTTCTGAGAAAACTTGGCAGCCAAAACAATGTGAGCTCTGTGGGACAGACTTGATGGGTCTTCTTTCCTGATGGAGTTCCAATGGTAGGAATAATGTTTACTACAGAATAGACCCTCGACTATCATGCTTCATATGGGAATGTGAGGAAATAAAATATCATAATGCCACAGCTTTTACTAAACTACCCCTTGAAAATATTTAATCTGAATTTAATACCTATTTTATGCCTAATTTCTGATTTATAGAAAATGCAGGAAACAGAGGAACTCATTAATGGCATCAAAAGGAAACATTCTGAGTAGTACAAAAGGTAGGACCTTCCATGAGACAAGTGGTTTGGTTTCTTCCAGAGAAAATACAAGTCATAAAAGGAGGTTGTTGTTTTTAATTAAAGAAACTTACGAAAAATAAAGAACAAATCCGGGGCTTGGGATATAGTTCAGTGGTAGAACACAGGCTTAGCTTGCACAAGGACCTGGATTTAATCCCCAACATCACAAAAGCAAACAAACAAACAAATGGAATATAACATAGTTCTCCTTAATGGGATTCTATTTTGAGAAAACTGTTTAAGCCAACTAAGAGATTAAGTATGGAACAGATGTTAGAGGATATTAGTGAATTACCACTGGATGTGAGCAAGATGTTGGATGGCTTTTAATAATAAAATCTGTCTTTATTAGTGATTCCCACACTGAGGTAAGTAGCAAGAATGTTATAATTTTAAAGATTTACTATATCATTACTTTAGAAGAAAAATAGAGAATGGAAATTTGCCAAATGTTATCAATTATTAAATCTAATCATGTCTATATTGAAGTTAATTACATATTTATTTTTTGAATGTTTAGAATTTTTATAATAAAAGATAAAGTTATAAAAGGCAATTAGAATTACTGGTGGAGGGTAGTGACTGCACAAAATAAATAAAAATGGTATCTAAAAAATGTATCGTTTTGAACTGGTGTGGTGGCGCATGTTTGTAATCCCAGTACTTGGGAGGCTGAGACAGGAGGATCCGGGTTCGCAGCCAGCCTCAGCTACTTAGTGAGGCCCTCCGCAACTTAGTGAGACCGTGTTCCAAAATAAAGAATAAAATTGGGCTGGGGGTATAGCTTAGAGGTAGCTGCCCCTGGGTTTAATCCCCAGTACTACAAAAAAAAAAAAACAAAGTATCATTTTGGTCAACTGTGGTGGTGCATGCCTGTAATCCCAGGATTTGGGAGGCTGAGAGAGGAGAGAAGGAGGAAGTAAGAGAGGGAAGGAAGATGGAAGCAGGCTAGGAGGCTGGATTACACTTAATCAGATGCACTAAAGTTTCCCATACGTTAAAACTGGGCTTTCCTTGAGAGAGTATAGGAACATATAGACATTGACTCCAAAAATTAGAATACTTGTATGAAAGACAAGAGTTTTCTGAGCATGACATATGACTTCAAATACTTTCCAGTGACACATAAGTACTAAGAAATTCATCATAGCATTTCTTATAGTTCATGAAATACTGATTTTTGTGGCCAATTATAGTGTTACTTTGGGTTATTATTTTTAAAAAATTTGTGTTGGTCAAAAAACTTGAGGAAATTATTGGTTAAGCAAAATTAAACAGGCAAACTTAAGTGTGGAACTTTTCACATCTTTTAATATGCTATAATGTGAATTTCTTCTCCAGTTTATCCCAGAATAAAACACTTTTTTTAACAGATAAGTCTGGTAGAAAACCTTGCTGAAGGTGGAGGTTTATGTTCTACATAATGTTTTGAGAAAAACTATTTCAGATTACTCCCTTAATTCAGTCTGTGTTCCCCCATAAAGCAGAGTCTAAGACAAAGGGTTGCACATAGGTAACTTCATTGTGGGAACTTATTCCAAGGAATAAAAGTGGGAAATCAGTTATTGTGTAACTGGTAAGAAGAAAAGAATAAATGATCCAAGTACTCACCGAGTTATTACTGCCAACAGTAACCGGGAGTTGATGCTTCTTGGGACCAATGTAGAAAGCATTTCTAAGTTGTCCACCTAAGTGGGAAGTATTTATGAACCTCATGCTATGGTCTACAACTCAATAAGGATTTCCTGATAAGTTAACTCCAAGTTCATGCCTAAGTTAGAATGGCTTTGTAAGTCCCTGCAGGTGTTGTATCTCATGTGTCTTTGGCAAAATCTTGGCTCAGAAGATGTAGGCCAGAGCTCAAAGCAGATCCCAGTTCAGCAGTGAGCTGACGTTGACATGGATGGGGGCTGGAGACTGAGATCTTCAATGGAACCCCAGAGAGGAGCCTATATAAGGGGAAGACACTAACTCCTCTTTCCAATTGTGATCTGAATATAGAGAAACAAGGAAGGGAAAGGGGCACAAGCTAGAGAAAACACACCAAGCAAATCCTTAATAAGTAAGACAAGGTGTCTTTGGGGAAAAGTGAATAAACAGCACCAAGTGAACTGAACCTGTGAAATCTAACTAGAAAGAATACTAATTCCTCTCACACAGCATTCTCGCTCTTGTGGGGATACGTGTACTGTTCCTCGGCCTCTGATAAAGGACCATCATTCTAATTTGCCTATTCCTATGGCACTGAGGCTAGCAAGGCCTTCGTAAAACAAAACAATCCTATCAGATAATTAGGTGACTGGTGTTCACAAAGTTTATAGCGGCAGTGTAACTAGACTCACTGGTACTATATATTTCCTTTGTGCACTGTCATGAGAAGAGCAAGTCATCTCAGTCCTTTTCATGATCTCTTTCATCATTTTGTCTTCTTGTCATTGGCATTCAGAACTTTAGAGCCATCGTCTGCTCCTCTTGGTTCATACGACCAGACAACAGGCTCCTGCTAATCCTGTCATCTTGCTCACCCTTCATCTTCATGGTTGGCGATATTACTAAGTCATTGCTCTCGGAGCCACATGTCCAGGATTTTGGCTGTCTGTTACCTTATGGCAAATCACCTGAGACCAGAAATAAAACTACTTTAAATAGGCTTAGACCATTTTACTCCCTGACAGTGAAACCCCCTAGGTGCCATTTGGATAGGTAACAACCGGTTTGCCTTAGCTATTCTGGCAGTCCCAGCTGACAGTAATTCTCCAGAGGAATGCATCAAAGTGTTTTATTCTCCCAGTACCATTCCTAGACAGATTTTCTGACTGATAGGAGACAAGTCGGCCCATCTCATTGGCTTTCATTCCCATCCTTCACCTTCACCCCTTTATTTCAAGGTCATGGAGTATTGCTAACATTCTGATTAAATAGGATAGAATGTATGGACATAAACTCCAAATTAGTTGCTAATGAAATTGTATCCCCCGTGTGCATTTATTCAACAAGAAAAACTTCTGAATTTGTAAATTGAGTTTATTCAAGCTTAAACCAGATTTGAGCTTGTAAAGCTCATAGCGATTGCTTTTGCTTATAAATAGTACCCGACACTTTCCAAATTCAATTATCTTCAATTCTTACAAAGTCATATTATAAGCAAAACTTGGATCTATGGGTCTATTTTAAAGTGGCCTAAGTACAGTTTAATGTGAGATTTTATTTTTGCTTTATCTTTTCATTTGTGACTGCATTTCAAAGAATAGATTAGTTCATATTTTCATCATGGATATTACATTATTGAAAATGTGGGGGACCGGAGGGTTATATAAGATCTTTTTCAGTTTTTGCACTCTTTAATGATTTTACTTGAGTGCTGAAATCAAACAAACGGTGATGCAGGAGGGACCCATTTAGTTATTTAGTTGGGCCTTGCACAAGTTAGAAATTCCCAGGTGAGTAGGCCTGTATCTGACATAAAGTCTGTGAAGAGACATGCTCATATCCTTTTCCTCTTACAGATTTTCACTGGCCGTTCAGAATAAAAACCATGAGTAAACATCTTATATAAACTAAAACCAAGATTAGAGCTATCCAGTATTTGTGAGTTGTTATTTTTTTCAAGTGCGTCATCTTCCTAAAGGGAGCAAGATCCTGATTGTACAATAGACAAACATAAAGGAGAGAAAAAGAAAAGAGAAGCTCAAAGAGGAAAACTTCTATTTGGAGCAAGAGTTAAAGAAAGGGAAGTCACTGATACTCTCTTCATTAATGGCAAGGGAGAAAAGCGGCCCAGCTGTGGTCCGGAGAGTGAGCAAAGTAGAATTTGTAGCTGACAAAATCTAATGCGTGCTGGTGACGACATCCCACAGCCGCCTCTTGATTCTCCTCTCCTGGGATCGCTGCCCGTCTCCAGACCACACTTCAGTTCATTAACCATTAAAGTCAATGGGTGGCAAAAAAAAAAGAATCCGGTAAAATTTTAACTTATACATTTGATTTTATGTATAGACAACATAAGCATTCCGAGATGTTATTCTGTCCCCAGAGTCTGAGTGAATCTAGCTTTGGTGTGAATACTTGGAAGTAAAGTGTTCTTCTAATATTGGCTCCTCATCTGTGAGGTTTTTAAAGTTAATTAGCTTTCTTGGCCGAAGTTTCCTTAATAACAAAAAGAGAGGCTTCTTTGATTATCAGTGAGTCGTGCACACACACACCCCATCCTCCTACTTGTGCATTTGGGGCTCAGCTATGGATAAAATGCCACAGTCTCCTATTTAATGATGTACTATCTCATAAGCTAGGATTCTATCATTGCAGAGACCACAGATAAGTCATGGAAGAGCAATACAGTGTGTCTCTCTCTTTCTCTCTGGAAGAGAAAAGAAGACACAAATCAAGAAAGAAATTTTTTACAGAATGTATGGGCAACAAGAAGAGAGAGAAATAAAGTTTGAATTGCTGAGGCAGGAATTCTCCCCTGACCATCCTTCCTTGGTTATAGATGATTTCTCAGCTACTGACCATAGGCAGCAAGGCAGAAAACATGCAGTCAAAGATTTCAGTATGGAAAGAAAAGGTTTTGAGAAGGATCATCTTCCAAGGTAGAATACATGACATTTTTTAGAAAAGAATAAAGTCAGTTTACCCTTGTGTATTTCTCAATGTGGCATCCTGGAAGAAATATTTTCCCCATCACTAGATATAAAAAGAGATAACCTTATTTGAGAAGTAGCTAAAAGAAGTTGATTTCCAGGTTCAAGTAGTGACCATCTAAGGAAACTTCATCAAAATGAAATAACAAGATGTGATTCTTTTTGAGAAACTGATCTAAAACCTATTAGAAACAGCTTGGCCAGGGTATACCATCATTGCTTAAAGAAGGCAAGGAGGAGAGGAGTATATACTGTCATATTAGTAATATGCTAAAGTAGGTAATAAAAAGAATTTTTAAAAGATTTTTTGAAAGGTGATGAGAAAAGTTAGGAAAAAACACCTACTAGGATTCCACTCACTTTTAAATTGACACAGCAAGCAAGAATACCTTGCAGAATTTGCAGTATGATAAATCCAATCTCGGCATGAATTGCAATGTGGCCTACCTCCTCCCCAACTCTCCGTTACTGCTGTCACTACAGTCAGAAACCAGCAGTGCCAGGTTCATCTCAGCATCTTTGTGAAAAGTTTTAACCCTTCTTAATCAAACCACTTTATAGGTTGTATCAATATTTATAGCAACCTTACTAGAGGAAACATGTAATATTAATTGCTTCGGGAGTTTGGGCAGAAGGAAGAGGTAGTCATTTATTTTCATTTTCACGGGTTGTACCTCTGTACAAACCAAAACACCCAGACTTACTTTAGAACAAATCTTTGGGTCAGCAGCAAGGAACTGCTACCAATTATAAAGAAAAAGTTAGAAGATCTGATTGTGACAAGGAGCTGTTTTTCTGGGTATTGCATTAAATATCAGCAAGTTATGTAGTTAGCATCTTTCAGCAAACTAGGAAACCAGATCATGAATATACATATTCCACATTTCTATGCCATACTGCACGGTACCCATTCATAGCATATCTTGAGTTCCCAAAAGGCAGAGAGATATGGGATATTTAAGATGGTAGCAGAAAAAATATAATATCTTAATTCTGGTTTCTTAAGTTCTATATGGTTCATAGTTTGGTGAAAAACAGTAGTTTACAGACCATATGTGCATAATAAATACTCTATTTAGCACACAGTTGTAATCATAGTACTTGGGAGTCTGAGACAGGAGGATCACAGGTTCAAGGACAGCTTCAATAAGTAGTGAGACTCTCATCAACCTAGCGAGACCCTGTTTCAAAATGAAAAAAAATTAAAAATAGGGTTCGGGGTGTATCTCGGAAGTAGAATGCCCCTGGGCTCAATCCCCAGTACCACACACACACACACACAAAAAAAAAATTCATAAGGATCTTCCACTGATGATTGGGGAAATAGTGTTATTATTTGCTTAAACTGTGTTTTGTGCCAAAATGTGTTTGCTCGAAGATAGGCATAACCTTGATAATAACAAGTTTTGTTAGCTTCTAAAATGGAGCTAAAATTTATCTGAATAGTAATCTCTTTTACCATAAAGCTGCCAAAATTGTGACTGGAGATACAATCTTAAACACACACATACACGCGCATGTACACACACACACACACACACACACACACAGGCACACACATTAAAATAATATGTCATATAAAAAATAAAGAAGAAAAAGAAATTCCTGATAACTGAGTTTTCTCATAGCAGGAAGACAAAAAATTAGAGAAGATTCCATTCTCTATTATAGATTGGGTAGGTGATAAAAGTCTAATTTGTAGAAACAAAGTGTTTTGTTTAACAATATTTATCTTTCTCATTATAATGATAAGATAGGTTTACATTCGAGCATTTCGAAAAGGCAGATAAGCAGAAAAATACCAAAATGAAATAACAAAATCCTCTACAACTTCAATAGTCAAGGACAACTTTTTTATATATATACTTTTATTGGTACATTGTAGTCTCACATCATAATGTAGTTCAGAGTGATAGGGACTTACATGCACACAGCACTTGGTGAGCCTCCCTCCAGCCCTCTCCACTCCTTCCCTATCCTCATACATGATATTGAAATTGGCATTGGTATTCTTACATATGTATATGACGTCTATGGAAGTGTTTCCTTTATTAATTCTCCTCCCCCAACCACCCGCTTCCAGACCCCCTCCATCACTCCACTGGAATTTCTCCTCCATTAGTCTAAAGTCCCTCTTGTATCCTGACTACTCCCTAGCCTCCCCATATGAGAGAAAACATATGACCCTCTACTTTCTTTACTGGCTAATCTCACTTAACAGTGTCCTCTAGGTCCCTCCATTTTCCTGCAAATGGAATAATTTTGTTCTTCTTTATTGTTGAGTAGAATCCCATTGTGTGTATATGCCATAATCTTGTAATCCATTCATCTGTTGATGGACACCTAGGTTGGTTCCACAATATAGCTATTGTGAATTGTGCTGAAATTCACAATTCAGAATTTTAGAGTGATACTTGCATGTCCGTGTTTATAGCAAAGAAAACTTGTATTGACATTTATGGTCTTTATGCATATGAGATAAAATATTATATATGAAAAGCATCAGTAGTGTTAGTAGTTGCCACTGTTATAATTGCTATATTTAATCCACTTCATATTGGGTAAAACTGTCTATTCATGCATTCAGTCAAAACACATTTATTGCCTATACACTATGTTTCAGGCACTATTGTGGAAGGCAAGCCAAAGCAGTAGAAAAAAGTAGCAAACACTCCTTATTCTTCTGGAACTTACATTCCAGTAGAAGGAAACACACCAGACTGTTTCGGGTGCGTGCGTGCGTGCGTGCATGTGTGTGTGTGTGTGTGTGTGTGTGTGTGTGTGTGTGTAGATGATATGTATGGTGTGTGTATGTATGCAGACGATGATGATGATGGTCAGATGGATATAAGTGTTTAGAAAAATATAAAACAGTGGAGAAGAGAGTTAATAGATGGTGGGGAGATACTGCAATTTAAAATAGGTCATTTGGGGAGACCTCACTATCAAGAAAATATTAATGAAAGCTTAAAGGAGATAACGGGACAAATCATACAGAATTGTTAGGGGAAGAGCATTTCAGAAAGGCAAGTACGCACCATGTACATTTAAGAAGAGCAAGAAAGTCAGTGTGTCAAGAGAAGAAGTGTCGGGAGCTATTTCCTTGGTTTAGAGTTGCAAATACAGCCCTGAGAGGTACAAGCTCAACCAAATGCGCAGATTGAGACCTGCTGATAAGTGTGCTGTGTTTTTCACAACAGCTAAATGTTCTCAGAGGAGAGACTTGACCCTGG
>PVJS01001774.1:38632-50345 GCA_004027185.1 Glis glis
ACATTCTGTTTGCCCAGACAAATGTTAACATTGTATGGTGAAAGGACCTTGTATCTTTTTCTGATGCTCTAGGAAGGTATATAAGGACTGGGCAAAATAAAGTCGGGCGGCAGTATTAACTGTGAGCCTTCAACCTCAAACTTGTGTCCCTGTGTGATCAATCCCGACACCCTCCGCAGAGACTCGGTCCAGGCTGCGCAGGCGCAGCAAAGAAGTAAGAAACAAGGTGGGGGTTGATAACGTAGGGTGTTATAGGCCACTCGAGGACTTGGACTTTCACACGTAAGTGAGATAGTTTGCCATTATAGTGTTTTGAGCAAAAGAGTGGCTCAATCCGACTTACAATACCCAATGATTATCTTGTATGCTGTTTTGAGAATAAATTGGGTATGTGGGAAGTGGCGAGATGGCTCAAAGAAAGAAACAAAGAAATCAGTAAGGAGGCTATTTCAATAATCCAGGTGGCTTAATCCCAGGGTGGTAGCAGTATCGATGGTAGGAATGCTCTTAGGGAACATAGAAAAGTATAAACAAGAATGAATTCTAGGTTTTGAGAGGAAGAAGTTACCATTTATGTTAAGTTTGAGAAGTCTATTATATATCCAAATGTAGATGGTGATTAAACAACTGGAAATATGAGATGCAAAATTAACCATCATCCACTGATAAAAGAGTGACTATAGTAGAGAAGAAAGAGGATAAAAGACGATTATGGACTGAGCACTAGGAAACTCCAAATTCACAGATTGAGCAGCTGAGGAAAACGTGTGAAGGAGACTGAAGAGGATCAGTGAGTGTGGTGAAAGAGAAACCAGGGAGCTTGGTGACCTAGAAGCTAAGAGAATAAAATATTTCAAGTAGGAAATACCGATGAGCTATTCCCAAAGCTAGCCGAATGAATATGGCAGCCTGCTGTTCACTGGTGGGGTGACCGAATGCCCAAGTTGCTGGGACAGGCTGCCTTCTGTTCAATGCCTCAGGGTAATGGCAGTTCAGGAAATGAAAGAAATGAGAGCCACTTCAAAAGGCATATTCCAAGTGTTCAGTAGATTAAAATCCAGAGGTTAGCCAGGCGTGGTGGCGCATGCTTGTAATCCCAGTACTTTGGGAGGCGGAGACCGGAGGATCCGGGTTCGCGGTCAGCCTCAGCTCACTCTCTCTCTCTCTCTCTCTCTCTCTCTCTCTCTGTCTCTCTCACTCTCTCCTTAGTGAGGCCCTCTGCAACTTCGTGAGACCTGGTTTCAAAATAAAGTATAAAAAATAGGGCCGGGGGCGTGGCGCGGAGGTAGAAAGCCCCTGCGTTCAATCCCCGGTACAGCAAAAAATAAATAAATAAATAAATAAATCCAGAGGTTAACAGAATACCTGGAAGTTCCAAGCTTCCTGTGATCAGTGGCCCCCACATTATCTAGAGACATAATTGGTGTTTAGACCTAATGGTCTCAAGGCAGAGAGTGTTGTTGATACTTAAAAGAGTTAGGGGTGATAGGCAGAAGATTAAGTGCTTTTAGATCATTCTATATCATGAACTACATTTTCAGGTCATTAAATATGCTATGACATCATTGCAATGGATGAATAGTTGACTGCCATGATGACATCATCATAATGGATGAATAGGATGAATTCTATTGTATAGACAAAGCAATTTCATTAGTTAATTCAGTAAGAATTTATTAAGTGCCTAGCAGGTGTTAGTCATTATGCTAAGTGCTTCGATACAGCAAAGGTCAGACATATTAGACATGGTCTCTCTCTTCACTGAACTTAAAATACAGCAGAGAAGAAAGAGATTGAACATGGAATGGAAAGAAGAAAGTCATCTTTAAATTGCTCTGGATGCCTAAGACGGCTGCATGGGACAGAGAATGATGAGAGATGAAAAATGAAGGAGTGTTTCCTAGGGGAAGAGATTATAACAACGATGTATTGATTGAGAAAACATGTAGCACATTATGGGGTAACCTTTAAGACATGTTTGCATTTAGGATTTTAAAAATACTTATTTCTTAACTCTGAAGGCACTCGGGTAGTTGTCACTTTTTCTCTTATTTATACTTAATATGGTTATCAGGATAACAATCCACTATTTCTTAAGCAAACCTTTGCCCCATTTTTCTTTTTCCTATCAAGTAGGTGAAAGCTGACATCTCACTGTATTTCTTTACTTGTGAGATTTAGCATATTTTTTGACAGAAGTTGGCTAATTATATTTCTTTTTCAGTTAACTATTGCTTGATTTTTGCTCATTTTCCTACTAGAATTTTTATCAATAAATAACTGATTTTTAAGGCGTTTCCTTATTAATAATATTAACTCTAAATTTTGTTATTTTTCCTGGTTTGCTTTGTCTTAATTTTTATATTGTGTTTTGGTGTAAAAAATATTCATTTATTTTTTAAACTTAATTTTTTGTAGTTTCGTTTTTCTGTCAGTCTGTTTTCAAAATTAAATATTTTATATTACACTTAGAAAAGCTTTTCCCATTTTAAGATTTCTTATTTTTCGTTTTTCTAATGTAAAATTATCCCCTTCCATAATATCTTCAGAAATGAGCTCTACTAAGATACCCATCAAATAAACTTACAGCAAAATAGCTTCCAGGATAAGCCAAGCAAATTTCTTGTTCAGTCATTGTAAATTATAAAAGAACACATTTCTTCTCTGCCCTACATTAAAAATATGCTGGGAATATTCCCCGGAAAATGACTGTGATACATCACAACTTGCTGTAACATAAGATATATTTAAGGTAAGTGGTTCTGAAAGGAGATAAAATGAAAATTCATAAAGCTTTTCACCAAAGACATCAAGTTGATAATTGTAGTTATTAGTTCATATCCAAATTTTCTATTTGGACTTTTGTAGCTCTATTCTATCTCCATATTTGAAAATATAGTAGCACTCATTTCCATATTGTAGCCTTCATTTGTATCCTGTTCCATGTCTACTCAGAGTCAAAAAGTGAATACTTTTATGCAACATATGGAGAAGTTGCATCCAAATAATAATGAAAAGCCAATATATCACCATCCACCATCTATGAAGAAAACCTGGTGAGCTTGATTAAATATTGGCATTAACATTTAAGTTAAAGAAATTTTGAACTATCCTTTCTCTCCTTGAGTTCATTAAACGTAAGAGAAGCTCTACAGATTCATTATTTTATTTCCTGTTGGACTTTTTATCTACGAATCTCAAAGAGTAAAAAATGGCATATAATGGCTTTCGAGGTCATGGTACTTTCACACCTACAATATTATACAAAAGACCTACTTCTCAGACTTGACTTTTACCTGCGATTTGTTCCCTGAACTTATAAAATTTAAATTCCAAAGAGTTTCTTTTTTATTGAAGGTAAATATACAAAAAATGTACAAATCATAAAGGCAGAACTCAATATATCATCTCAAACTAAACGCATCTGTAACAGCTCCTGCAATTCATCAGCACCTCAGAACATCACTTTCTCTTAACATAAAAGAATCTTGCTTTCATTCCATCATTTTTAATCTAAACTAAATCACAATTTTCATATCATTGAATTTGTTTCACACACTCATAAACCTCAGAATGAACCACCCTGAAATCTTCGAGTTGGGGGAACATAATTATTTACATTTTCTATGAAATTCTAACCCCTAACTTCAAATAGTAGGAACTGAATTTATTTTTAATGAGGTGTAAAATTCTTAGTCTATTTGTGTTTCCAAATAGATACATCTATAATCATTGGGATACATCTGTAATCAGTTTGTCCATGAGGTTGTAATTGTTTCTATAGTTCCCGAAGAACAACTCTAATATTAGAATTTATAACAACACAGAAATTTTCATTTGCATCTCAAAAGCAGCAGGTCTTTAAACATTTATGATGGGTTAAATTTCAAAAAGAAACTACAACTCTTAAGTGAGGGTAAATTCCTGAGTGTTTTGGCCGATCCTTGGTAGGTTTTTATTCCCAGCTGACTTAGGGCTGCCTCACTCATGTTCTTGAATACCCTCCTTCATAATACTTAACCTTACGCATGAGTAGACTTTATACTACACATACAATTTTTCTAAGTCCCCAATTAGAAATTAACAATTTTAGTTTATGCTCACCTGTCTTCAACATAGGAACTGAACAACATAGGTAGAAGGAAATTGTTTGGTTAGGAACTGTATTCGATTCACACAAATAACTTAAATCTCTAATTGAAAATGTTACAGATGCAGCCACAAGTATACTCCTTATCATTTTCCTCTTTCTGTCCTTGGTACCCACTATTCTAAAGCTGTTCTCTATAATTTCCATGTATATTTTATAACATTCAATAAATTTATAACTGTAAGTTATTTTTATACATTTATTGGTACATTACACTTTCACAACATAATGCAGTTCACAGTGATAGTGACATACATGCCCACAGCACTTGGTGAGCTCCCCAAGCTCCTGCCTCCCTCCCCGTTTTCCACCCCCCTTCCCCATTCTTGATATTGAAATTGGCATTGGTATTCTCATATATGTACATAATGTCAATGGAAATGTTTCCTGCATTAATTCTCCCTCTCCCTCAGTCCACCTCTCTCCCTCCACTGGAGTTTCTCCTCCATTATCTAAAGTCCCTCTTATATCCTGATTACTCCCTAGCTTCTGCATATGAAAGAAAATATATGACCCTTCACTTTCTGTTTCTGGCTAATCTCACTTAACATAATGTTCTCCACGTTGATGCAAATGACATAATTTTGCTGTTCATTACTGAGTAGAATTCCACTGTGCGTATATTCCATAATTCTGTAATCCATTCATCTGTTGATTGATACCTGGGTTGGTTCCATAATTTGGCTATTATGAATTGTGCTGCTATAAACATGGATATGCATGCATTACTATAATATTCTGATTTCAGTCCCTTTAGAAAGATACCCAGGAGTGGAATCACTGGATCATATGGTGGATCCATTCCAAATTTTCTGAGGAATCTCCACACTGATCTCCATAGAGGTTGCACTAATTTGCAATTCCACCAACAGTGTATAAGAATTCCTATTCCCCACATCCTCACCAGCATTTATTGTTTGATTTCTTGATGACTGCCATTCAAATTGGGGTTAGATGGAATCTCAATGTACTTTTGATTTGCATTTCCCCGATTGCGAAGGTTGAACATCTTTTCATTTATTTATTGGCCGTTTGTATTTCTTTTGTGCAGTGTCTATTTAGTTCAATTACTCATTTCTTGATTGGGTTATTCATTTTTTAATTGTTAAATCTTTTAAGTAATTTGTATATTCTAGGTATTAGTCCTCTATCAGAGAAAGAGCTGACAAAGATATTCTCCGTTCTGTCAGCTCTCCCTTTAGACGCTTGATGGCTTCCTTTGATTCAATCGCACTTATTAATCCTCATTTTAATTTCTTATGCCCTGGGAGTTTTATTGAGGAAGTGTCTTCCTGTACCTATATGTCAAAATGTTGGACATTTGCCCTCCTTTACTTAATATCAAAGTCTCTGGTCTAGTTTCCAGGTCTTTGATCCATCTTGAGTTAACTCCTGTGCAGGGTGAGAGGCAGAAATTTAATTACATTTTTCTGTGAATGGATAACCAGTTTTCTCAACACAATTTGTTAAAAAGACTGTCTTTTCTCCAACGTATGTTTTTGGCACCTTTGTTGAAAATCAATTGCTTACAAGTATGTGAACATATCAATAGAGAAATTGAGGCCCTAAGTAATCATAAATTATTAATGATACATAGTATATGTATCTTTTTGAAACTTAATTTTCATTTCATATAAACTTTGCGCAGTTACTTACTTATATATAATGAATTTATTTTAATATCCTTACAACATTCCACTAAGTGAATAAACCATAGTTCTTTCATTCCCCTTGTGTTGGGAAATTTTTCCCTTTTCCTAATACAATGTGCTGTGGTGAACACTGTTTTTCCTATTTCTTTATACACATAAAAGTTTATGTAGGGTAGAATTCAAAAGTGCTATCTTCAACTTTACTTAGAATTCTAAATTATTATCCAGAATGGCTCTATTAATTTCAATCTAAATTATAATGTCCAAGAGTCCTCATTTCATAGATTTATACTGCCTTTTCACTAAATATTTTGAATATGCCATTAAGTAGACTTTGAAATTTTATTCAAGTAGAAGGGAATCAGGCACTATGAATCCCACAATGATGTACAATTACAATGCACCAATATTTTTAAAATTATTTTAATAATGCATTGCAATTATACATCATAGTTTCATTGTGATAAAAACATAGATGCACATAGCCAATAAAATTATTTTACAAAGTAACATCATTTAAAGTTATATAGCATGTAATTTTACTAAACTATTTTCTAACATAATTACATTTTTAAATATAAACAAAAACTATAATTAACATACATGTAAATAAATCCTTGTGACTAACTCATTCTTTTAATAGAAAATAAATCTGGCAATAAAATCATGAGATCAAGAATAAAAGGTTTCCTAAATAATTTTTAAACATTTAGTTTTTTTATTTTACTGTTTAGCATATAGAAAATATAAAAAGGAGCCAGCCGGGCGTGGTGGCGCACGCTTGTAATCCCAGTACTTTGGGAGGTAGAGACCAGAGGATCCGGGTTTGCGGCCAGCCTCAGCTCTCTTTCTCTCTCGCTCTCTCTCTCTCCCTGTCTCTCTCTGTCTACTTAGTGAGGCCCTCCGCAACTTCGTGAGAACCAGTTTCAAAATAAAAGTATAAAAAATAGGGCCGGGGGTGTAGCGCAGAGGTAGAACGCCCCTGCGTTCAATCCCCGGTACCGAAAAAAAAAAAAAGAAAATATAAAAAGGTACAAATAAAATTTAAAAGATTCTTAAAGCTCTTTTTGAATGCATATATGACTTTTGAAAGTATTCCTAGCCAAACATCATATGTAAAAATGAAAAATATCGATAATTTCATAACATATTAAATATTTTAAAAATAAATAATACTTCTTTACTTGGAAAATACTATTCTCTCATATATACACAATTAAACTAGTCTTGATCAAATCACAGACTATTTGAACTAGTATAGCTTAAACTTTGGTAATTTATTTCCCACTAAGAAGTCTTCTTTTCTCAAAACAATATTTATTCTGCCAGATGAACTATGTAAACATAAAGTAGTATGGATCAATTGTTTTCAATTAGCTTGCCAAAATGATTTCAAATTTAGTTAGGAAAGATTTATAATATTTCAATGTTGAGTGTTTAACTTTGATATGTATTTCATTTACTTCTGTCTGTTCTAAGTTTTCAGTTGTCACATTTGTTTTGATATTATATTTGGTTTTTTTACATTCTTTGAAATGCATGTAATTTATTTTTTCTTTTGAGACTACAATTGTTCATTTCAATAAATTTCTAACTTGTTATTGCTATTTTAAGAAAGTATGTGAAACACCTGTATTTATTTTTCTCTAGTGTCTAGACACATATTTCTTAAGTGATCAATTCTCAAATTATGTTTAAATATTAGTTAAAATAATGTATTGAAATAATGTATTTTCCTCATTTTCTCAACTTTTATACCTCTGTTTATTTTTCCTGGTTTATTGCTTTCTGTACAATTTTAAAACAATGTTATTATAACACTTATAGCTGATATATTTGTCTTACTAACGTACATGCTGAGTTTTTGTTCATAGTATATTCTGGTGATAGTTATGTTGAAATAGATGCCACTTATGCTAACAGAAATATTCAACATTCCTAACCTACATTATTTAAAGAATCAGAAATAATTCAGGTACCTTTGGGACATTTATTAATATAATCACCATAGCAATATAATAAGTAACTTGATTTGTACTGAAATATCCTTAAACCAACACTGGATTAACAGATTAAAATTTACAATCTGAAGCTGGGCGTAAAGCGCACACTGGTCATCCCAGTATTTGGGAGGCTGAGACCTGAGGATCCGGGTTCACGGCCAGCCTCAGCTACTTAGTGAGGCCCTCTGCAACTTAGTGAGACCCTGCTTCAAAATAAAGAATAAAAAATAGGGCTGGGGGTGTAGCCCGGAGGTAGAATGCCCCTGGGTTCAATCCCTGGTACTGCCAAAAAAATAAATAAAATTTACAATCTGGATTTCCAGATAGTGAAAGATAGTAGTGGCTGCCAACATATCCATGTGTCAATAATCTCTCCAAAATCCACACAGAACAACGACAAAGATGTATAAGAATCGTGCCTTCATCATGACTTGCAGCTAGAGAATTCCTGAACTCCAAGCTATGATGAGCACACCTAGAACCCAGATTTTGGTTTCTAAATTTTTCCAAAGGCTGTAGCATAGTTTTACAGTTACCTACAAATAGGTTGCATAGAAAAAGAAAAACGGAATTTAGATAAGAGTGATTAATAGAACACACTATCTGAACAAATTCTTTAAGCCCTGAAATCAACTCATAGTTTTTAGGGTTCTTTTGACCCCCAGTACTTAATAGAAGATTTCCAGTAATAACTACTAACTGGCTTATTTAGAGTAAAAAAATAAAATAAAGTAAATAAAAAGATGAAAATCACAAAAATGTCCACGGTGACTCTTATAATCAAATTCCCGAAAGTAGGGCTCAGCCTTTTAATCCAGTCACAAGATGCTTGTGCAGAAAAACTACAGTGTTCTTTAAACTCTGAATATGATCTGCACATTTTATTTTGAAAATGAACATCTTATTCACTAAATCTGCTCATGGTGATAAACTTAGTTGTATGTCAGTCTGCCCTTGAATCTACCACTAGTATTTATTTTAATGTGTCTATTCCCAGGAGGCAAGAACTATGTTGTTAATTTGATCCATATACTACTCAGCGCAACGGATAATTTAATGAATTTTTCCATAATGATAATGATGGCTTGAAAACATTACTAAATTGGAAGTTTACAGATTTGCCTCCTCTTACTTCTGATGGTCATTGCATTGATTGTAAGGAACAGATGGCGTGTGGAGAATCATAAGCTATTTCACACAGATATGGGACTCTCTCCACTTACCTCAGCCTCAAATATCACTTAACCTTATGATTTTTTTTCCAAATGCTACATATTGCCAAGCATTCCATTAGCTAACATCTATGAGCTTTTAAAAATCTTATCAACAAAATATAAGTGATCATGAGCAAAATGTTTTAGTATAAGTTGTCATATAAACTCAAAGTAAGCGTGTGCCAAAGTGTTAACTCATCAACAATGGGCAATAGAAATAAACCGAGACAGAATACAAAACAAAGTTGTTTGAAAGCAAACAAACAAAACATGAGCTCATAAAATAACGAGTGAAAAATTGGGGCTTGAAAAAGTAGTTCGGTTAGTTTTTTTTAACTTATTAATAAAATCATAATCTTCAGGATTATATTCTCTATAAGATAGAAAACAATTAGATCACCATCAAAAATAACTTGCATATTAGCATTATCAATTTTCTTTAAAAACTTTACAGAATCCAGCTCCCATTTAAAAGTAAATAGTAAAATAAGTTGCTTTCCCTTAGAAAGGCTGATGTCCTGCTCTGATAGACAGTGGTCCATCTCTGATATATATATATATATTTTTTGCGGTACCGGGGATTGAACCCAGGGGCGTTCTACCTCCGCGCTACACCCCCGGCCCTATTTTTTATACTTTATTTTGAAACCGGGTCTCACGAAGTTGCGGAGGGCCTCACTAAGTAGAGAGAAAGAGACAGGGAGAGAGAGAGAGAGAGAGAGAGAGAGCTGAGGCTGGCCATGAACCCGGATCCTCCGGTCTTTGCCTCCCAAAGTACTGGGATTACAAGCATGCGCCACCACGCCCGGCTTCCATCTCTGATATTGAAAGGGCATATAGCTCTTTTCAGCCTTATTTCCAGGATTTGATTTATTTAATAAATATGTTTATCATATGCTTATAAGTTAATATTTTTATAAAATGTTTATAATTTTAACAAATGTGAAATTTATTTTTAGGATTAAATTTAACATACAGTATAAACAAAGGAATTATACAATACACAAAAAACTCCTATAAATTTTCATAAAACCGGGTCACTTTCCAAAAGTTTAATTTTTTTCTTCTGGTACTAGAGATTAAACTCAGGGCCATTCTTTATTTGAGCTACACCCTCAGCCCTGTTTTACTTTTCATTTTGAAAACAGGTTCTCACTATGTTGCTGAGGGCCTCACCAAGTTGCTAAGACTGGCCTCAAACCTGGGATCCCCCGTCTTAGCCTCCCGAGTACTGGAATTACAAGTGTGTGCCACCACTCCCAGCTCAGAAATTTAATTTTTAAAACTAAATTTTTAACCTTTATACCACAAAACCCAGATATGTCAAGTATAAATAGGCAAATTTTTATTATTCAAATTATATGCATATAATACAAACACTCATATGCATGTGTATTATATGCATTTATATATATACATATATATATATACATATATATATAAATGTGCATATATACAAACATATTCTGATATGAATCTAACTTTCCACTTCTCTGGAACACTATAGTTTTAATCTAGACTAATAAGTTAAACAATGAACTGAAAATGAGAGTATTATGTTATTAATGTTTATTTGGTAGTATAATATACATATTTTTATATGAATATGAAAGTACCACTAGGTAGTTCCCAAGATTATTGAAAAAACAGGATTTATACTTCATCCACACTTTTAGAAAATATTTCCGGCCACTGTGCTTTTGCATATTGAATGCTCTGTAGTTGAATTACTTAATTTTATAACTTTTTTTACTTTATTTTTGATACTTTTGAATTCTATCCCCACCCTAGTTTTCTCATCTTGTTTGTAACTTCTTGGTTTTCCTGACCCCATTTGAATGTACATGTTTTCCTTCAATGATGTAGATTCATTTGTTATGATAGTAGATTCATTTATGGGTCACTGGTATGATTTGGTTCATTTATTTTCTTGATAGCTTAGATTCATGTTTGCATTTACTTGAAAAGAGAACACACAATTCTGAAAGTGTTGCAAGGAGGGATATGTTAAATGTTAAGTCCTAGTATACTAATGTTGAGAGAGTTCCATTAAATTACTGTCATAATAAATTGCTTGCTGCTCTCTGAAACTAATCAGAGCTAAACAGTACAGCTATTGTGCAATTTCAAGTTTCAGACATTTCAGACCATTTGAAATGGTGTATTGCTGTTCTGTTTAGTCAGGTGATAGGAAAATGCATTAACATCCAAAAGATATATTTAATGAATGAATAAGGAATATGCTTTTAACCTTAAATTGTTTTCTACTAGTTCTCAAAAAGGTAGGAGCTGTACATCACATTACTTATCTGTTAGGTTAGCATTTTAGTAATAAGACTTCTCTCTTAGTTATCATTCGTTTTGTTAGCTAGGAACCATTTAACTCTTTTTGGTACCCTACCCAGTTTATTCATAACAGAACATTCCTAAATGCACTATGTCTGTATAGAGTCTAGTCAGGAATCCTTTTTAACACCCAGTATTAATATTCATGACTTTGAAATCACATCTGCTATATTTTCAGCAATTGAGCTACTGTTGACCAACATTACAAAACCTTATACACAGTGAGCTGCAGGCATTCAAACAATTATACAACTAGAATTCCCTTAGGCTACAAACAAAGAATTAGTAATTCCCATAGTTAGAAATAATATATACTAGGGCCCAGCGTGGTGGCGCACTCTTGTAATC
>PVJS01001774.1:50445-92631 GCA_004027185.1 Glis glis
AAATATAAAAAATAGGGCCGGGGGTGTAGCGCGGAGGTAGAACACCCCTGGGTTCAATCCCCGATACCGCAAAAAAAAAAAAAAGAAAGAAAATATATACTAGGTCAGGGGAGGATGAGCCACGACCCTGAACAGGAGGGACCATAGACATAGAGAGGAAGAAACCTCAGATGAGTGAAGAAGGCGAACTAACTGGGGGAGAAGGAAGGGAAGGAGAGGGAAACAAACTGGAGCACAGGAGGGACTTACACAAAGATATCAAAGTCAACTACTATGCTGAAAACAGGAAGGAGGGAGGGGGAGGCAGAAGAGGTGGGAATTGGGGAGGGCTAATTGACCCATGAGTGCATGTATATGTCAACCACCCTGAAATCCTTCAACATGTATGATTGCAATGCACTAATAATAAAAATAAATAAAATAAGAAATAATATATACTACTTCCATTTCCATATGTCAATAAAATCTAAAATTAATAATAGAGAAAATGTAACAATTTAATCACTTAGAAACAAACATATACAATGCTAGAGGTAAGCTATCCAATCAAGTAGCCTATATGTGACAATTAAATTGATTAAAACCAAATAAAATTTAGAATTCAGTTCTTCAGTGACACTAGAATATTTGAACTACCCAATGGCCTTGCGTGTCCAGTAGCTACAGCAGTGTACAGTGCAGACACAGAGCATTTCATCACAACAGAATGGTCTACTGGACAGGACTGAGCCAGAGCAGGCAGCAGCCACGTCTCCATTAGACTAGCTCTGATAACTTGCTAACTTTTATTCCAATTGCCCACGTTAAGTGAATGAACAGAGGCATAATTATTGTTCCTAAAGTATATATGTTCATTTTTATCATTTAGAAACCTCTACTACTACCTTGTTTTGTGCATTATTTTTTTTCTAGCAAGGGCTGCAACTAATATATTAAAGTCTATTGATAATTGGCTTCCTGGATGTTTGAGTACCCGAATTCATGTGTTGAAACCCTAATTGCCAATGTGCTAGTATTTGGAGATGGGGCCCTTGGGAGGTGATCAGGGGTAGATGAGATGGTGAGGTGGGGCCCTCAGGATGTGCTTAGTGAACCTATCAGAAGAGACGTCAGAGAGCTTGTTCATTCTTTCTTCACTCTGTAATGACTCCATGGCCCTCTGCAACCTAGAAGAGCTCCCTGAACAGAATCTAGCCATAGTGATACTCTGCCCTCAGTCATCAGCGCTCCAGAGCAGGGAGAAATACATGTCTATTATTCAAGCCCCTTGAACTGCGAAGTTTTGTTATGGCAGCCTGAGCTAAGAAGACAACATCATTCCTGAAGCGTTATCTTTTTTTTTTTTTTTTTTTTTGCGGTACCGGGGATTGAACCCAGGGGCGTTCTACCTCTGCGCTACGCCCCCGGCCCTATTTTTTTTATGCTTTATTTTGAAACCGGGTCTCACGAAGTTGCGGAGGGCCTCACTAAGGAGAGAGAGAGAGAGAGAGAGAGAGACAGGGAGAGAGAGAGAGATAGAGAGAGCTGAGGCTGGCTGCGAACCCGGATCCTCCGATCTCCGCCTCCCAAAGTACTGGGATTACAAGCGTGCGCCACCACGCCCGGCTCTGAAGCATTATCTTGACAATATATTTAATCTGTGGAGGCTGCAAACTGTAATGTCTTCTGTTTTATTTGTAATTATTATTAATGGCCAACTCATCTATTTCCCATCTCTCCTTAACAAATTCAAAATAAGGATGATTCTCATCATTAGTTGAGAACAATGAGTATAACAAAAATACATAAGAAATAATGTCTTATTTGCTTTTATCTCTTATTGGGGTTTGAAACTTAGAAACCAGTTCTTAATTCTACTGGTGTGGAGGGAAAACTGTGTGCCCACTGCCCTTGAAGCGTGCCAACTGAATTCCTCCCTACTTTCACCCCTCTGAGCAGTCGTTAAGTTGTATAATTCACTAGTTCTTGAACATATACTGAGTTTTCTCCCTATTTGCCTTTGTTCTGCACATATGCTCTCTGGAATTTCCACCTCGCTCCAACTCCACCTATAAAATGACTTTCAATCGTAGCATTCATAATACACCTTGAGTCATTTTATATAAGCAATTCATTTTTTAATTCTATTTCATAAGCTTCTTATGAGTAGGAGTTGATAGGTTACTAATATATGTTATCATGGAACCACATATATATTATGTGTATAATGTATTAGAAAAATTTAATTGACTGTTATCAAAGTATCACTCAACAGTTGAAATATGGCTTTTATCTTTCAAAACAGGAAACTTGATGAAAAGACACATGCCAGTATTTTTATTAGAAAATTCAAACAGATAGGATAATATACAAAGATTACCAAAAAATAATATAACAATATACATATTTGTGGTTAATTCAGAATTAAAGAATGTTATCTTTCGGCTACATTTGCTTCAGGTCTTTTCTTTTTAAATAAACAATACAATTGACTTACTCCTCCATTGCCCACTCTCCTTTCCCTCCTCTGAAATACTGGAGTTGGTGTGTTTGTTCAGTCATGTTCTTCAACTTTTGTGATAGGAGGCTTGTTAAAGAGTTAACATTTAAATATATGCAATCCTATTATGCAAAAACTCTCTCCTAGTGGTGGGTTGTAAATACCCAGGTTAATACTTTTCAAGATTTAAATTCTAAATGAATTTTTTTGCTCAGTGTTTATCACCTGGGAGCATCAAAGAAAAACTTTTTAAACATGTAGACAATTTTGTTATGTTTTATTTTTCTGAATTCTTTCAAGATATTAAGGAAGAAAATTGTGTTCCTTTGTAAGCGTGTTGTTTTTTTAAATCCTTTTCACTGGCTTCACAAATAAACAATGGCTGCCAATTTCACTTTCAAGATAATTGATCCAAATTATCTAGGCCAGATTTGCTCTTTGAAAAACACATGCTGTGGTCAATCCTTAAAAATATAACTGATTAAAGGTCTAAAAGGTTATACGCTGATTTAAAAGCTACATGTTTAAACCAGACCTGGAATGTGCCCTTTTAAGATGCATAGAGTATTTATAAACCACATGACTGAATCCACGTGGTAGGAGTCCATTTACCGAGGGCCTTTTAGTAGCAGGGGAATCTACTAGGTGCAATGGAGATACTGAATCCTATACTTTTAAAGGGCTACAATATAGTTGGTGATAGAATAAGACAATCGAAACATACTGACCTTGTGTAATTAAATCTAGAAAAGTCTTCTGCAAACTATAAATCCTACTGGATTTGTGAGTAAGGAAAGATCAATGAGACCTCCAATAGCTAGAGAATATGTAATGAGAGAGTGATTTTAAGAGTGAGTAGGATTTGCATAAGTTAAAGCAGGCTGAACATTGCTGACAATGGAATGTCCTAATTGGAATTGGTTGGTGCCTATCGGAAAATAGTAAAAATAAGTTTGATTTAAAAGAAACAAATAAAGAAAGACAAAGGAATTCAATGTGAACTACATTTCGTTTTTTGAAAATGCTGGGCTGTTTTTACTCCCTTCTTTCTGACTATGGCACTGATAAGTAATAATGACCAACTCTTAATTATTTCATTATTTGAAACAGAGGTATGCAAAAGTTAGAGATGCTTTAATGTCAAGTAATATAACTTTCTTGGATCAAAAGCGTAGGTTAAAATAATCTTTAGGGGTGGGTTTCATTAACAACCATTCCACCAGATGTGTTAGGAGAACATTCACAAATTTATCAGGAAGAGAAATGAGGCGTAGAAAAATAAAGTGGTTCAGCTATCAGCAAACAGTGCTTCTGGGACAGAACTAAAGAGAATTCTAAGGTTGGAAGAAACATTGAGAGGCCATCAATTGCTATACTCATTTGTCTGCAATTTTGTATTACTTAATGCCCTCCAGAAGAGAAATTCCTTTGTCCTTTCTCACTAACTTCTCACAAGTTTGAGTCTGCATCAGTTATCTCTAACTAAAACTACTTCTGTAGGATTTAAACCTACTTAAAACAGATTGAATATTAATTACTTAACAAACAGCTTCCCTAGTAGTTTCATTTGCTTGCACATAAAAGGAAAAACACTGATTATTTGACTCATTTCTAATTCACATTTTAAGACCATGTTCACTAAAAAGCCAGGAGTTTTAATAATAACTCCCTTTTTAGACTTTAAGAAATATAATAAGGGATAGCAGTTTGTATAAATGCAATTTGAATATAGGTGGCTTACATTACAAACTGTTTCTGTTCAGTGTTTTTGTGTTTGTCCTTCTAGCATACTCTATGCTGAAAAAAACAGTTGACAAGGAAAACAAAGGGTATCCAACCAGGAGTCACTAATCGTTACCCTCCTGCCCTACTCCAGACTTCTGGGTCAACTGACCTCGACTCCTAAAAGGTACTTTTCAGACATTACAGTAGGGGGAAACTGTGATGCTATAACCAAACATTTCAAGAAACTGACTCCCACTCCTAAGAGGTACGTTTCACACCCTATAGTAGAGAGAAACTATGATGCCACAACCACAGATTTCAAGAAACGTTTACAGTCAGATTTCACAAAGAGAAAAAGAAGCATCTTTTTTTTAGTGTAAAATCTTTTGAGTTCTTTGTATATTCAAGTAATCCAATCAAGAAATGGGCAACTGAATTGGATAGACACTTCGAGAAGGAAGAGATACAAACAGCCAATAGATAAATGAAAAAATGTTCAACATCATTAGCAATCAGGGAGATGCAAATCAAAACTACTCTGAGATTTCATCTAACCCCAATCAGAATGGCAATCATCAAAAAGTCAAACAACAACAAATGTTGGCGAGGATGTGGGGAAATAGGGACTCTTCTGCACTGTTGGTGGGATTGCAAACTAGTTCAACCACTATGGAGATCAGTGTGGAGATTCCTCAGAAAGCTGGAAATGGATCCACCATATGATCCAGCTATACCACTACTGGGTATCATTCCAAAGGGATTGAAACCAGAGAACTGCAGTAATATATGCATACCCATGTTCATAGCAGCACAATTCACAATAGCCAAATTATGGAACCAACTAGATGTCCATCAACAGATGAATGGATTACAAAACTATGGGAAATACACACAATGGAATTCTACTCAGCAATAAGGAAGAACAAAATTATATCATTTGCAAGAAAATGGAAGGATCTGGAGAACATTATGTTAAGTGAGATCAGCCAATCACAGAAAAAGAAGGGTCAGCCGGTGGCGCACGCTTGTAATCCCAGTACTTTGGGAGGCAGAGACCAAAGGATCCGGGTTCGCGGCCAGCCTCAGCTCTCTCTCTCTCTCTCTCTCTCTCTCTCTCTCTCTCTCTACTTAGTGAGGCCCTCCACAACTTCATGAGACCCGGTTTCAAAATAAAGGATATAAAAAATAGGGCCGGGGGTGTAGCGCGGAGGTAGAACTTCCCTGGGTTCAATCCCCGGTACCGCAAAAAAAAAAAAAAAGAAAAGAAAAAGAGAAGGGTCAGATGTTTTCTCTCATATGTGCAAGCTAGGGAATACTTGGAATACAAGAGGGACTCCAGACAATGGAGGAGAAGCCTCAGTGGAGCCAGGGAAGTGGTCTAAGGGGAAGGAGAACAATGAAGTTCATTAATGGAATCACTACCATTTACCACAAGTACATATGAGAATATACTAATGTCAATCTCAGTATTCTGTATTGGGGGGGTGGAAATGGGGAGGCGGGGGGCACTAAGTGCTGTGTGCATGTATGTTATTGTAAATTTGATTTTCACTATGATGTGAGACTATAATGCACCAATAAAAGCACATTAAAAAAAAAAGAAGAAAGAAAAAGCCAGGCATGGTGGTGCATGCTTGTAATCCCAGTACTTGAGAGGCTGAGACAGGAGGATCTGGGTTCGTGGCCAGCCTCAGCTACTTAGTGAGGCCCTCCGCAATTGAGTGAGACCCTATTTCAAAATAAAGAATAAAATAGGGCTGGGGGTGTAGCCTGGAGGTAGAATGCCCTGGGTTCAATCCCCGGTACCGCCAAAAAAAAAAAAAAGAAAAGAAAAGAAAAAGAAGCATTTTCAATATGATCTACTACTGTTCAAGGAAATTTTAAGTATAATGGCAGCATGATATTTTTACACATTGTTAAAGTCAATAATTCAATGAGAAGTCTGTGAAAGAAAATATATTTACCTGTTAAAGAGAGGACTTTTTAACTGAGTAGGAAGAAAACAACATTCATAAGATTCCTTTTTTGAGTTTCCCTCTAGGAAATATAAACTTAACTTCACTAATCTGAGGAAAGAAAAGAAGTTGAATTACAATTAATGCTCACATTTTGATAGCCAGTGCTTAACACTTAATTTGTACAAAGATCAGCCAGATTCATTCTCTCGACTTCAATGCGACATTGCTCCAACAAACTCTCCAAGCAATTTCATACTTTTCCCTACTATTGAATCATTGTACATATAGACTTCAGCTCTCAGATCTTTCAAAGTTACAGAGAGCTAGCTTGCCCAGCACATGCCCCTTTTAGTGGGCACATAACCAGTAACTGACTCTAAGTTATAAAGATCCAGATATTTGAGCTCAATTCGGGATCCTTTTGCCATTTCATTTACTTTTTTTTTTTTTTGCGGTACCAGGGATTGAACACAGGGGCGTTCTACCTCCGCGCTACGCCCCCGGCCCTATTTTTTATACTTTATTTTGAAACCGGGTCTCACAAGGTTGCGGAGGGCCTCACTAAGTAGAGAGGGAGAGAGAGAGAGAGCATGAGCGAGCGAGCTGAGGCTGGCCACGAACCCGGATCCTCCGGTCTCTCGGCCTCCCAAAGTACTGGGATTACAAGTGTGTGCCACCACACCCGGCCTCATTTACTTTTGAGATCCTCTACAGGGTTGCCAAGTTTCCTTGAGCCTGTGTTGCAGCTCAATTTCTTCTACCCCATGCTGCTTTTACCTTCTCCCTCTCACAAGTGTTGATCCCTAATAAATACCCAGCATGCCAAAGTTCACCCAGTGTTTGCTTTTGTTAAATGCCACCTGCGATGGGTTCTCGTCCAGTTCACCACAGTGGTCTTCAGTGCTAAATTCCATGGCTGATTTCCAGTTCTGATCTGAGCTGGATTACTAATTGGCCTTGCAGACTCTCCTCATGCCCCATTTTCTTCAGTCTATTCTTACAGAATAGCAGCCTCTTAAAAGATATCCTCTTAAAAGGTAACTCATGTCCTACCTCTGCTCAAAACTCTCCAGTGCTCGCCACCTGGGACTGAGTAGAAGCCAGTGTCCCTATAATGTCCGTCAAAGACTCAATCCTTCACCTAGACATTTGACTTTATTCCCTCCCACTTTTTGCGCTGTTCACTTTGCTTCCCCCACACTAGCCTTGATGCTGTTCCTTGTATGTGCCAATCACACTCCTGTCTATTATCATACCCAAAATATGGCCAACCCCCTCACTTCCATTTAGATCTCAAGGTTGCCCTTGCAGAGAGGCCTTATCTAACCAAACTATTATGCCATCCACACCTGCCCTTCATGCATGTCTATTTATTATGATTTTGTTTTATTTTCTGATACAGAATGTGCTGACTTGTCCCCTCCCACTGAAGAGTAAGTTTCATAAGGAAAGTGACCTTGCTTGTTCCCTGTTGTAATTACAGAATTAAGAAATATTGCTTCAGGAAATAAGTAATCATTGAATAAGTGATTTAATAAGGCAGCTTCCAGGAGTGTAATCTTCATGGGAATAATACTAGCGCTACTTTAGGTGTAAAACACACAGTAGCCTAATATTTTACAATATGCTAGACATCCACAGGAAGTCTATACAGCTCTGAAATGAATACATTTATATCATGCCCCTATTGTTTATTTAATAGCCCTCAAGAATAAATGCTTTTGCAAAATTGTGGTAATTAGTAGATGTACCAATTACCCTTTCTTTAGGAAATTTTCTAAATTCCAGGATTGGTCTAAATGTTGTCATTACATTTGGAAATGAAAGGGAAGTTTTAAAACATAGAATTCTATTTTAAGAGAAGGTTCAGCGCTCCAGTCATTATGAAAATGATTCTAATACATACTGGTTTGCAAAGAAGATATACTGTGATGGAGATGTTCTTTTCAGAAGCCAATACATTTTTTAAAAATTTTTGTAACAAGCCGGGCGTGGTAGCGCACGCTTGTAATCCCAGTACTTGGGAGGCTGAGACCGGAGGATCCGGGTTCGCAGCCAGCCTCAGCTACTTAGTGAGGCCCTCTGCAACTTCGTGAGACCCGGTTTCAAAATAAAGTATAAAAAATAGGGCCAGGGGTGTAGCTCGGAGGTAGAACGTCCCTGGGTTCAATCCCCGGTACCACACACACACACAAAAATTTGTAACAAAATAAGGACTTCATGCCAACATTAGAATAAATGCCTCTAAATAAAGAATCCTATGTAGCATTTAATCAACAGGACCCTGACTAATGGGAAGGGTCAAAGGCTAAAGGTGCAGAGGATCTGAAACTGCCTGCCAATCTGAATATCTTTATATATTTAGGATGTATATTGTAACAGCAGAAAGTACAAGAGGACATTGTGGCTACATTGACCCTCATGTGGTAAGGTGGTTGGATTATAATTGTCTCTGGAGAGAAAAATGAAAAGCAGAGGGAAAAGGTACATTTAGAATTCCCAGTAAAATGTAGGTAATGGTAGAAAGAATGAATATTTGGCCACTTTCAAAGTTGGGCTGTGTGCACCTGCATTATGAACACACAATCCCTTATCCATGCAATTATAAACAGGAGGTATAGGGATTTATCGTTAACAACAAACAAAGTACTAAGAATAAATGATTTGAAGAAAATTATGTAAAGAATATTACAGTTGGGACAACCTCTCTCTAAATCAGAGAACAGTTTTTTAAGTAAATAGAAAAGATTTACTACCCATAAATGTAAAGTTGTTACATCTTAAGTTACAAATAATATGGAGAAATGTATACTTTAAACTTAAAAATTATAGAATTAAGTACATTTGTAATTATATATTTAATTCAAATATGCCTTTAAGAACATATTTTAAGTTTGAAAATATTAAACCATTTGACTTTGATTTGTGTGTGGAGTCTTTTAAAAAGACTCAGTGTCCAGACTATGAAAGTAAAGTGGGATTAAAATATGAACCAGGTGCAGTGGCACACACCTGTAATCCCAGTTCTCAGGAGGCTGAAAAATTAAGATCATAGGTTTGCGGCCAGCCTCAGCAACATAATGAGACCCTGTTTCAAAATTAAATAAATAAATAAATAAAAAGGGATAGGGATGTTGCTTGGAGGAAGAATGCCCTTGGGTTAAATCCTCAGTACAAAATAAATGAATAAGTAAATAAGTAAATAAATAATAGGATTTTAAATGAAAGCCTCTCGGTCATTTAATGGAACTAATGTTACTAATAATAGCACAAATATTAATAGCTAACAATTGTTAAGTGCTACGTGCCAAGCAGTATTCTAAGGGTTTTCCATACATTTTCCTCCTTTATCTTGCCAACACTTTGCCCCTCAGGAGTTAGTTACTCCGATGTTTCCCATTTACAGATGAGGAAGCTGAGACTTAGAGAACTATGCATTCTGAGTAAGGACACAGAACTAGATGATGGACGCATAATCCTCACCCAGATATGTCAATATCAGAGCCCATGGTTTTAATCACTACCTTGTTAACATGAGTATGTAATTTAGGGAGTGAAGGATTGAGACAGCTTCAACAGCAAGACTGTCTTCATGGTGCCACCAGAAACTGTTGTCAATAGCAAAATTCAGGGAATCTTTGGGTCATTTTCTTTCCCCAGTGTCACATAAACAGCTTGACTAGTGGTTTTGACAGAAGGAATCAGTTGATTTGGCTTTAGCCGGAAAAGTCATCATCTAGCTACCATATACTACAGGGAGGGTCTTGGTGAGAGTCCTTGTAAGCATTGTATTACAATGATGCTACTCATGTACTCCCAGCAGAGATTCAGACCACAACAAAGTATGTCAGACCCAGACTTCACAGCTTAGTGGGTTGAAGGGAAATTAGGAGGAGAGCGCCATGTTCTACATCATCTTATTGCCATATCAAACAATTATTTTAGGTGTTTAACTACCCAATGAAATTCTTAAATATTCTGGCAAAATAGATTAGTGGTAAATTTTCTAAAGAAGTTCACATTGCATATTTTGTTTAATGATGTCAGCAAATATTATTGAATGGTCAGGTGACAAAAAGATTTAGCTTTATAAGAAACTATTGGGCTCTCGAACCAAGACACATTCAAACATATTGCATCAATCTTTTTTAAGCTATACATTCTCACCTTTAGAAAGTTCATCTTTTCTTTTGAACTTAGCTCTGTCTCCTTTATGGGAAAAACTCTCATAATTTCTAATTCTATAAATGGTAGGCCTGGGAAATTTTGCTTCTTAAAAGGACACTATTGGATTAATATCTTTCAAGGGCTTTTTTGGATATAGTTCAACAAATTCATTTTGAATTTGAGTGTTAGTGGTGTTCATAAATAAAGCATAAATTGCAGCAACCTATGCCAGTCTCTGTCACTCTCAAAGTTAAGACAACTAGGACCTGATCTAGGAACTGTGCTGATTGTAAAAATAGATCTGAGTCAATGATCACTAGGTAGAAAGGAAACTGGGGTAAGAGTATCCTGAAGAGAACATAAGAGAAGATGTTAAAGGAAAACAGCAATCTAAGGGAAAGGCTGCAAACAAGGCAGGGATCCTAAGAATGCTGGTGAGAAATACTGCTTCCTTTGCTTTAAGGAAGCATTGGTTACTGTTATGTAATAACCCTCCAAATTAGTAGCTTAAAACAAGTATTTATTATCTCCTAGTTCCTATGGGTCAGGAATTCCAGAAGTATACAGTTAGGTACCTCAGCTCAACATCCTCAGATGAGACTTTAGTCAAGCTGTCAACTAGGGGAACGGTCATTTTGGGTCAGGCAAGAACATCATTGTTCTACTACTATGCAATAATTTGTTGTCTTCAATTTTGCATAAGCAAGTTTACATTAAGTGTTCAAAAGCATCTTTTAACCTGCATTTATCTGCTTATCAAAGTCACAAACTGATATGCCTTTTATGTATCTTCTTTAGCTATATTAAGGTCTGATTGGAAAATAAGAAGTAAATGTATTCAAGGTGTACAATATAGTGTTTTGGTATATGTACACATAGTGAGGTGTTTAGCACAATACATCAGGTTTACATACCCATTGCTTCACAGTTGCATTTTTTCCTGCAGTGAGAATACTTAAGATCTGTTCTCTCGCGTACACAACACAACACATTATTAACATCTAAAGTCACCCTGTGATATATGGAGTCCCCAGCACTTGCTCATCTTGTAATTGCACTTTTTGACCCTTTGACCAATGTTGCCCCATTTCCCCTACCTCACACCACTGGTAACCGCCCTACTCTTCTACTCTGTTTCTATGAGTTAAACTATTTTACATCCCACATATAAGCGAAATAATTTAATACTTGTCTTTCTGTCTCTGCACAACACTTGAAAATACATACCTCACTTAGCAAAATGTCCTCTGCTGGTTTTATACTCTACAACTTTGCTGAATTCATTTAGTAGTCTGATTTTGTGTAGTGTCTAGGGTTATGTGTTGAATCTTTTCTTTTTATATAAAACTATAACTAAGCATGTTTTCACTGCCTTCTGGCAATATGTCTATTTTTAACCTTTGTATCATTTGGAATTTGGGATGTATGTTATTTTTATTATTATTTTACTTTATTTTCTGTTTCTGAGATTATTTTGACATTACTAAGTAATGTCACAGCCATGCATACAATAATTATTTAGGCAACTATAATGAACCAAAGTTCACCACCATCCTATTAAAAAATATTCACTGTTCTTGAGCTTTACCCGATTCTAGAATATATTTATTTTTTCAATAGCATGTTGATAATGTGTTTTTAAAGCTCCTTTCCCCTAAAAATGTCAGAAAAAAATGACTCAAGTATATACTTTGTTAATTGTACTAATTTCTCCTGAAATTCTGCAGTTCTCTCAATTATTTTCTTACACCTTTTGTTAGTTTGACTTCTCTTTTTGGTAGAGGATACATCTTTTTACTATATAATTGAAAGAATTTATCTTTGATCTTTGTGATTAGTTGTTTCCCCAGAAAGTTTCTAGACTCATAGATTTCTCTATGTATTTTGCTTGCATTGTAAGGTACTTTGGCATGCGCTTGGCAATTCTATGTCTTTGTTGTAAAAAACAGAGGTTATAAACTACAGTAACTCCAGTGTTTATGTAAATAATGTGACCCAGTAGAGTAGGTTTTAAAAAGAATACAGCCCTCACCTTAAGGAAACAGCTACTAGTTGGCCCTGAGAAATAGCTGTCATTTGGATTCAGGAATTAAGTGGACCCAGCAAACCTTATTGTCCAGGCCTAAATAGCTTAAGCAACCCAATTTAATTCTTGACTTATTTTTTTAAAAAAAGCAATATTGTACAATCTAAATAAAATATATCCTCAGACCATATTTGATTGTATACTACCATTTGGCAACACTTGATTAAAGTTCTTTTCAATTATTCTTTTATTATTTCTTCCATTCAGCAAATATTTTAGTTATTAGAATATGCCAGCCATTTTCTGGGTGTCATGTATGTAGTGGCTAATAGGAGGTATTTCTTTTAGTTAATACCATGGATTACATTTTACCCCATTGTGGCCTTTCTGAATTTTTGTACAGAAAAAAATCTTGAGTTGTTGCCAATATCTGTATTCTGCATTTTCGTCTTCCTTCGTATGAGTTCTTTATTTCTATTTTAAAGTTTATTATCCACATCCTGGATTCAATTTTCTGCAATGTCAGTTCTATTCTTTGCCCACTATAATAAGGGCTTTATTTATTGTATATTTGTAGTCCTTTAAATTCTCCTTTGTTTTGCACAATTCCTTAATTCTTTTGTTCCTATTTAATGGAGGGCATATCTTCATGCATTCTATTGGCAGTCTTGAACTGCTCTTCTTTGGAATATACAGGAATGTATTCCCTATTACTTGTACTGTAACACTTGTTTGTAGACTCCATGCTAGTTATCATTCACCTCCATTACTCATCAACTATTACCAATCATGTTAAAAATAACTAAGAATTCATAAAACATGAATTAGCCTATAAAAATATTATGATGTCCTGTCTTAGTTTTCTTAATGCATGGCCTAAAAGTTGTACCATATTCCAAAAAGGCGAAAAAGCAAACAAGATCTTTGATTTTTGTTTTTTGCTTTTATTGAACATAATTGAAAATTCTGAACTTTTAAATTTCTACCCAAAAGTTTATCTTATAATTTGAAGGGGAGTCCTCTCATACAGGACTTTGTACCATCTTTCAGGAAATATTGGTTGAATGGGTTAGGCAGCTCTTCCATAAGTTGACACATTTCATGATACAACATCGAAAACCATATTAATAGCACCATTGCTCTCATGAGAAAGGTCTGTCAAGCTTAAGGTAACAAGTACATTTTTTCCAATGTATTAGTTTTCTACCATTGCTATGATTTACCAACACTTAGCATCTTAAAACGATGCAGGTTTATGATCTCACAATTTCATAGTTCGGAAATCCAGCGGGACTCTGTTGTTTCTTCTGCTCTGTGTCTCATGAGATTGAAAGCAAGGTGCTTGTTGACCCACCCTGTCTTTTATCCGGAGGCTGTAGGGGAGGATCTGCCTCCAAGCTCATTCTTGGTATTGACAAAATCCAGTTCCAGGAGGTTGTAGGTCTGTGGTCCCCGATTCCTTGCAGCCCTTCATCCCCAAAGGCTCTGCTGTCTCAGGACACCTGCATGGCTCATCATGATGCTCTCTACATCTTTGACTTGAATCAGCATGTTGAGTGCTTCTTGTATTTCTAATCTCTCTGATGTCCTCTGAGGCCACATCTCTTTTGCGTCCACAGAGAGAAAGTTCCCTGCTTTTATGGACTTATATAATTAGATTAGTCCCACTGGGGAAATCCAGGATAATCTATTTTAACATTTGTAATCTTAATTATATTTGCAAAGTCTCTTTTTCATATAACATATTCATGAGTTTGGGGACATGGTTCTTGCAGGGAGAGGAAATATTGTTCTGCCAATCACACCAAACTTACTTTTCCTTGAAAATTCCTATTTTACTACTAGAAACAAATATAGTCAGCTATTCTTGAAATTATATGCTCTTTTTATTCATTTTCAAAAGTCTCTATATGATACCCAAGTCTGAATAACCATTGTTTCTCTATCGATTGTTCTTTCAACTAAAATCAGTGATCTACTATAAAAAGCTAGTTTAGCTCACAACTCGAAAATTCAGAAATGCACCTTTCCTTGAGACAAAGTTAAAACTCTGTCATATAGAACTTTACGTACACTCCCCATTTTGTCACACAAAGTAATAAAAAGATATATCCACTCAAGACTCAAGATTTGTACAGTTATCTTTTTTTTTTACTTATTCCTTAAGGACATTCTTAAGCAAAACTGGCAGGTTTTTAATCCAAGTGCATGCCAATGAAGAATACAATGCCTCTTCCTACAATCTTAATTACATCTACAACCTTAATTCTACTCTGTTATATAACCCAACATATTCACAGAATCCCAGGATAAGAATATAGATATCTGTGGGGACTATTATTCTTTCTACTACACCACTCTACTTCAAATTGCTGCCTGCTACTAAATCATACCATCTTAAAATCTAGGAGTCATTTTTATTTTGAATCCTGACTTTATGTCACTAAATTTTAATCCTTCACTTAATAAATACATGTATAGACAAATAATAATAAATGCTGTCATGGACGTGGGAAAGAAGAAACACTTATCCATGGTTGGTGGGATTGTAAATTAGTACAACCTCAATGGAGATCAGTATGGAGGCTCCTTGAAAGGCTAGGAATGGAATTATAATATGGCCCAGCTCTAGCACTCCTTGTATCTTTCCAAACAATTAAAGTCACAAAACTATAGTGATACATATAAGCCCATGTTTATAGCAGCTCAATTCACAATAACCCAGTTATGGAACCAACCTAAGTGTCCCTTAATCAATAAATGGATAAAGAGAATGTGATCTATATACAAAATTGAGCTTTACTCGCCATAAAGAACAACATTATGTCATTTGCAGGAAAATAGATGGAACTGAAGAACATCGTGCTGAGTAAGATCAGCCAGAATCAGAAAATCAAAGGCCTTAGGTTTTCCTTCATATGGGGAAGCTAGAGAGAAAAAAAGGAAAGAAAAGTTACCATATGAAAATTAGGGGAGAGACCACTACAATAGTAGAAGGGGTATGATGGTTAATCTGGATTATCAACTTGACTGGATTATGAAACACCTAAGATGATGTGACTTTGGGGGTGTTGGGATGATTGGGTTATAAAAAGGCAGAATGAAAGGGAAGTCCTGCCCTGAATGTGGGCAGCACTGTTCTGATAGGCGTAGGACCTGGATATAAAGGAGAAAGCTGCGTAAATGTGTGTGTGGTTCTTCCTAACAAAAGTGTATCTGCCCTCACCTGGGATATCGGCCTTCAGCGCTTCAAACTCAACTTTCACCATCGTTTCTCCAGAGAGTTTCTTGGCCTTTCCGTCTTGGACCAGGACTGCATGATGACAGTCACTCCTATTCTCCACTCAGCTCCTGGACCGCCTGACCAGCTGCTGGTTCCTCCGGCTCTCTACATGCAGGCAGCCACTCGGGACTACACTGCATTGAACTGGAAGTTGATTTGATAAATCCCCTTTTACACCATATAGACACATCCTGTGGGCTCTTTTATTTTAGTGAAGCCTGACTAATACAAGGGGATTGGGGGAAGAAGGAAATAAGGGAAAGGGGAGTTGTGGGGAGGGAGGGAGACAGACCAAATAATGTTCGGTGCATATGTTGATGTATCACTATGAATCTGTCATGTACAATTACAATGCACCAAAAAAATATTAAAATAAATAAATACAATGATAGAGTGACTTCAAGGTTTAAGATATTATTTACAATTTCACAAAGAAATAAACTATAGTGCTTGTTTAGAAGAAGCTGAAACTCTGCTTACTCAATTTAATCTGCTACTTGTTTTTCTTTCATTTTTATCACGTCTGAACTAAAATAACTTCCTCTTCATTTTCTCTGATTTTAATATCTTTCCCTTTTATTTTGTGCCCATCTTGGCATGTGACTTTCTTTTTAATATTTAGCACAGTGTTATGTTTACTTCAACACTGCGTACCCTACCAAAGGCTTATGCCTATATGCGCACTGTTCACGAGCTCTCTGATCTGAAATGGACTATGGATCTTCCCGGGTCCTCATTCTTCTTTCTAATGTGCATATTGAAGTGTCAGGTTCGTGATCCCACCAAAGACCACCAGGGAGCCCATTCCGATGCAGAACACATGATGGTCTTTTATTCAAGCTCGAGCTTGGGCCCCAACCGTGCACCAACGCAGTGGTCACAGGAAGAGGCCCCTTGCTCTCCAAGAACAAAGCTTTTATCCTCCAAGGAGACAGCCCACCCCACCTTTACATTGATAGGCTAGTTTAAAACATAAACTTGTTGGCGTTCCCTGGTTGGTTTAACTTTGGCGCCTTAGGTAGGGGTCATCGTTAGGGAAGCCTTAACCTTGTAAGGTGACCTCTTAGCCGGTTGGGGGGCCTGCAGTATCTTTGTTAGGATGGGTGGGGACCTGCTGACTCTGGTCAGAGTAGCCTCACCCAGCCCCAGCCCAAATTATCTGGATTCCTAAACCCAGGTGTGTTTGACACCGATTGGCTGTTTCTAGGGGTTGCTAGGGACAAGATCAGATTAGCATGCTTAATGGTTTCTACAGGGTGTGGGGCACTACAGGGTGTGGGGGCAATGTGCTATAGAAACTTAACTTCTAGAAAACAGGCCTATTCTACTTAATTTTGGTTCTTCAATATGAAACCAAACAGATCTTCTTTCTCCTAATATTTTCTTTGTCCAAATACCTCTCTCAGCAGCTCGTCCCTGGCTTAAAGGTGCACAACAGAGATGCAAACGCAGCTTTAGGTGCTACTTTCTTGTTCAGAAGTCTGTAAAGTGACTTCTTTTAATCTGTAAAACTCATGCCGCACTCACCCCTCCAAGCTCCTTAGGATCCACTTTTCCTGTGCATCGTCTCCATGATGCCTATAGAGTCACCTTCCACCACTGACGACCCACATCTTTACCTTCTAGACTTTTCATGCTCATTCCAGCCTTTAAATCTTTTGTTTCTGTTTGGATGCTTTACATGGGGCAGCGTTTTTACTTCTCTGTTCCTGTGCTGACCCTCTGGATACCTCCTGCTCAGGGTTCGTCTACAAACAGTCTCCTACCGTATTTTCCACCCAAGGATGTGACTTTCATTTGTTGACTTTCCATAGAGTTTGTTGTCATTATCGTCTAGCTTATTATGTGACATCATTAGTTGGAAAATAAATCACAAATCAAAAAAGCAGCTTGTCAGTGAATTGAGTTTAGGAGCGGGGAAGAGAGGACAACACTATGGAATTACACATTCGCAACAAATATATGTTCCAACACTATTTCAGAAAATGTAGAAAAAAAACACAATCAAATATAGTGTTTTGCTAACTAATTCTGCTCTCTAGTATTTAGTCCTCTAATTATTAAGCATATATAATCTTAGTCATATAAGCCATATATTTGGTTTTGGCTTGTCCAAAGTAAGGTCATGCCTTTTACAAATATGATAAATCTCAACTTTCACACGTTGGGCCCATATTAACTGCCAATAAAATATTCGGCTTACTTGAACAGAATAGAGCAATTGACATTGAGTTTTAAAATTTTAGTATCTCCTGACGGAACAACAATTTTGTAAATTAATATAAAATTCATACTTCAGCCAAATTACAACCAAGCCATACTTATATCCAAAAGCAATTTTTACTTATGAGTCGAATCTCAGCCAAAGCCAATTCACATCCTAAAGCACATTTTACAGATGAGATAGTTATAAAATATATTAAAAACTAACCACCTTAGAAGTTACCAATATTTACAGAGAAAACAAAATTGAATTAACAAAACCAATGCCTGCTTTAATAAACTGATAAGCAAGATAGGAAGCAAGAAACATCAACTCTAAGATCTGAATTGAAGTATGCAGAATGAGGGGGCAATTCAGTCTTCTTTAGGGGCCTGTGGCCCACCTCAACCACAGACACCTTCACCCTACTGGGCCTGCTTCTTTCTTAGGCAAAAATCCTTCTTTTAATCATAATGGTCACTCTCCCCACCTGAGATTCCTGAGATGCTTAGTAAACAAAGAATCCCCTCCCCCTCCTAAAAGGTCTGACCTTTGTGAGGCAGAGCAGAGGACTTGGGAACAGGAGGGTTTATAAAAGGCCACCTGCACTGCCTTCTGTGACATGGGGGGAGTTGAGCAGGGAGGTGAGATCAGGAGATCAGGGCCCAACAGCCCACAAGATAACAATTCAAATTAAGGATTGAAATTCTGCAAAAGACATTGGCTGTCCCAAACCCAATTCTGACCAATTGTAAAAGAGTAGATGGGAAACCTCAATAAGGTTTAAAAGCCCACCTCACAAGAGCTTCGGTGGTTACTTTCTTATAGGGACCCCCTCCATGGCGGGAGCTGTTTTTCTTTCTTCTATCTTTCCCTGACTTAACATAAACATTCATATTTCTATACCCTTCACTAGTCCTTGGACTTCATTCATTGAAATCCACTGGACAAGAACCCTTTAAGAGGAGACACCCCCGTTTCACTTGGTCAGGCCCAGGCATCACCCAGCACCCACCAATGAATTGCCGGGAACCTGAGGATTAAAAAAAGGGAACCTGAGGATTAAAAAAAAGTAAACGGGGACCTGACCCCCACCTCTGCCATGTGCCCCTACCCACCCCCTCACAGGGTATCCTATAAAAAGGACTATAAAGACCCCAAAGTCACTCTCCATCTTGAGATGGCCCACTTTCCTAAATAAACCCACTTTCCTAAATAAACCTCTTTGTCTCTGACTGGCTGGTGCTGAAATTGATCCTGAGTCCCTGAGATGAGGACTGGATCCCTCACCCCTGACAAAACTTCGAAATGGTGTAAATTATAATTTACATGTCAATTTCAGTGCTAAATAAAAGTTGTTTTTAAAAAGGATGTCTTACAATTAATGAAACATAGTAGTGATGTTAAGCACAATTGTATACTTTTGCTTAGCACTACATAAAATTATTGCGTAGAATATTTACATTATACTGTTTAAAACTTTTAAATTATGGAATGTAATTTTTATATTATACCCAGTGGAGAAAAGCAAGAAACAGGTGAGAAAATAAGAGTTGCCACCAGAAATACTATAATCTATTTGACTCCAATAATAGATCAAAAGTAAGATTTTTTTAAGCTGGATGCCTAATGAAAATACTATTAGATTTAGTAAAATCTTGTAGACTGTTGAGGAAACAATTGAATCCTCAAAGATCTATTCAGACTAAAGCCTTTGATAATGACTTCACTACCTAGCCACTGCTTGTCTACTAGCTGAGAAGACCTTAACATTTCCCCAGCCGACTAAACTTTAGACTGGTTTCTTCCCAATTATAGGACCATAACCTCCTTTTCCTTAGAGCATTTACTTTAGAAAACTTGCCATTGTAAAGATTGTAAATTCCTTTCCTTTTTCTTTGAAATGTTATTCTACTATCCTACAATGTGCTTCTCTAGGACCTAGGAGGCATTTCTTTGAAATCTAATCATCAAGAAAGGTGGTGCCCCTGCCTCCCAGACTCTGTGGGAAGACTGGAGCCTAGCTTGCAGGAGCCTCATTAGCAAACACAGGTGACCTAATCATGCTGGCAAATCTCCCTGACTTCCTCCAGTACTTTTCTACTAGCTTACCCCAGTGCTTCAAAAAGTCTCCAGTCTCTTTTTTTACCCCTAAGGGTTGAGAGTTCAATTCTGTCCCAATTGTAATAGTCTTAAACCCAATTCAAACGGTTCAGGAAAAAAAAAAAAATCTTGCTTGCCTATGTAATTCCATTAGGAGAAATTTTCCTTTTCTATCATTTTTTTTAAGTTTTCAGAAAAATCTTCAAATGTTCATCATACTCATGCAGCATCCTAGAATAGAATCAACACTTAAACTGTGGCCCGTAAATGCAGATCCTAAAAGGCACTGGATTATTCCCTATACCCATTTCATCTATTACTTTATTAACTTATTGTGGGAATTCTTTGACATGAGGTAAATTCCTTATACACAGAAACTTGATTGTTAAAGAATAAAGCAGAATTGCATATTAGGACAACTTTCCTTTTGACTCAACATCTTTGCATAAAAAAATATAAAATAAATGAGCAAGGATATGGTTGATTTCCTGTTCTGGGGACTGACAACATAAATACTCATAAACCATTCTTAACTCAGAGAAGGGAAGCCTCCTTCCTGTACTTCTCCCACTCCCTCCTCTGTCCTTTGTAATCTGCTCTTACAAAAGGGGCTATGATATCTTCCCATTAGTAAAACAAAGCAAATCAAAAACATTAATGCTATACTTAAAGCATATTGTCAACTACATAGTAATAACTATAAATAATCACAATGAGGTGGGATAGGAAAAATAAAAATGATAGCTAGAAAGGAGACGAATTGGAAAGGAAGGGAAACCTATAGTTTTAAAATCTAGAAACTCCATAATCCTTATTGTGATATCATGCCCTAAAAGTAATTTTTTAGCCTCGTTTTCTACCCTAAAATTAAACTCCCTGTCCTTACTGCCCCAAGGACAAAACCAGTTCCTGCCCTTATTGCCCCTAGGACAACACCCAAGAAACCAGCTCCTGCCCTTACCTCTTCCCAAGGACAAAGCCCTCAAAACCTACCCCCCCGCCTCTGTGTTCAGCCCACTCCCCTAAACTAACCACTTTACTTCTAAATAAGGGAAAATTTTCTGTGGTTGGCTGATTCGAACCATAACCTGCAAAAATCTGTTTCTGTACCCCGGCTTGCTCTATAAAAGGGGAACTGTGAGCTACACAAGGTACTATGGTTCTAGTCTGTGCTAGAGGAGGGTTTGTTCTTTCTTAGGCAAAAATTCTCAATAGGCCCACACTTTTAATCATTAAGGCCTATCTCCCCCACCTGAAATTCCCAGATGCTTGATAAACAAAGAATCCCTAAAAATGTCTGACCTTTGGTCAAGCCCAGGCATCACCCAGCACCCATCAATGAAATGTCAATAACTTCCCATCCCTGCCATGCACCCCACCCACCACTTATGCAGTTGCCTATAAAAAGAACTGTAAGGACACCAAAGTGGCTCTCTCACTCTTGAGATAGCCCAAGTTCTCCCTTGAACATGTATCCTCCACTCTGCTAAATAAACCTCTGTCTTTGTCTCTGACTGGTGCATGCTGAAATTCTTTTCTGCTGTGGAAGCCAAGGACCCCACTGATCCTGAGCTCCTGAGGTGAGGAATCAGCCCATCACCCTCTCCACATACAAGAACACTACCAAGGAAAAGCTAATATTCTTTGATAATTAAGAGATGTGTAGCCATAGAATTTTATTTCTCTGGCTAACTTTTATATACTTAAATACCAACAACTCTGAATTTGAATCTATGTTTTGAAGCACATTTCCTTGAACTTTTTCTCTTTTTTCCCTCTTTCCTCAAGGAGGAGAGGTAACATTGGCTCTGCTTATATCTCATTGTGTACTGCATTTAGTAAATGCGATTTAAGTATTTTCCCACTTAACTTTGGTACCGTGTGTATTTTAAATCTTCTGCATATATTAAGTGTAGTCATATTTATTCTTGTACAAATGCATTCTCTGATCACTGAAAAACAATATGGAACAAAAGAATTGCTGCCAGTTTTAAGCTTTGAAATGCTGATTATTTGACAGTGTTCATTTTTTGATAAGTAGGTTCCATTGTTCATTCTTTTATGTTACTTTTTCTAGACTTTTTTCTGCTCTGCACTAAAAAGAATTTCTGCTATAAACCCAGAACCATACCAACACCCCCAGAGAGAATAAAATTACTACTAAAATGAAGAATCACATTTACCACCCTAGAACATTTCTAAGTAATAAGGCAATTACAAATGGATATAGTCTCTGTGACTACCTTTTAAAGGGATTAGACATTACATGTCTTCCCTGGCTAGGCGGTAAACCTGATAGGGTGCTATAAAATATATACATATCTGTGAGGATAATTATCCTTGCCTTAAGTAAGTTCACATGTTAAACATATATGCAATAAACATGTAATTACAAATTTTGATAAGTGCTAGGAGACTAGCTCCAAGCCAAAGGAGACTCCCATGATTTCATCTTCCACTGCTATTCGAGACAACTGCATGCAAGCAGGTGACCCACGCCATTGTGCGGGGTCCTCAAATACATACATAGTTTATTTCCTCTTGATGAATGTGTTTAATCCCTCACCCATGATAGTGGAAATAATTGACTAAGTATAAAGTTGCTAATAATTTCTAATAATTGTACAGATATATATTTTCAGAAAGGCTACATTTCAACTACAAAAAAAACCCCAATATACAGCTCTTATTCTGAAATTCTTCTTCAGACCAATAACCACAGCAATGAATCTGGATGGCTTGCTTTTCTTTATCTCATAGGGTAAAAACGACCTGAGCAAGTCATTTGCATCCATTTACTCATTCAGTAAGTATGCATTATGTATCCTTTGTGTCAGGTGATATGCCAGACGTTTGGAACACAGGAGGAGAAAAATCAAAAGTAGTTTCTGCCTTGGCAGGAATATGACTTAGTTGTAAAAATAGATATTAAAATGCCTATAATCCCAGTACTTGGGAGGCTAAGACAGGAGGATCACAGGCTTGAGGACAGCCTCAGAAACTTAGCAACCTCATCAACTTAGCAATACTCTGTTTCAAAATAAAAAATAAAATAGGGTTGGGAGTGTAGCTCAGAGGTAGAACACCCCTGGGTTAAACCCCCAATACCACACACACACACACACACACACACACACACAAAATAGATATTAAACTAATATACAAACAGTAAAAATTAAGGTAGGAGAACAAGGTAACCTAAGAAGGAATGATTTGGTAAGACTCATTAAATTGGGGTGAGAGTAATTTCATCATAGAAACTCAGGAATTTTATCCGTGTTCAACACATATGAAATTCTGCCTGGAATTCTCTCAGATCAAAACTCTTAACCAGCTATTTTTCCATAACTAGTATGATTTTGTGAGTTTCCCAAACTTCAAGATTTCTATGAAAATTTTTGGTTTGCAGGGTATCATATATATCAGTAATTTTTAACTTCCTTTCTATATTAGCACTCATAATGAATGGCTTATGTTGAGTACTAATATACTTGGGTTTATTTCTACTTTCTTTTTACTCTATTCTTTGATTTTTTTCTTTCTACATTGCATTGACCAAGCTTTATTATCTTTCCTGGCTTAAAACTATAAATTATACGTGCAGTTAACTTTAAATTTTAACATGACTTAGACTTAAAGTCAATATTTTCCACCTTTTGTCAAAAATTACAAGAAATATAGCCAACTATAACTTTGATCACCACTATCACACACACGTACACACACACCGCTGCATAGTAGGTACATTTCTTTCATCCCACCTATAAGTATTCTTTCATTCAAGAAAGTTTATCCGTGCCAGGTGTGGTGGCGCACGCTTGTAATCCCAGTACTTTGGGAGGTGGAGACCGCAGGATCCGGGTTCGCGGCCAGCCTCAGCTTGCTCTCTCTCCCTGTCTCTCTGTCTCTCTCTCTCTCTTTCTACCTAGTGGGGCACTCCGCAACTTCGTGAGACCCAGTTTCAAAATAAAGTATAAAAAAATAGGGCTGGGAGTGTAGCGCAGAGGTAGAATGCCCCTGGATTCAATCCCCAGTATCGCAAAAAAAAAAAAAGAAATTTTATCCGATGAAAGGAAGTCAGAATATATCACATTGGAGTAACCTATATTCTGCTATAATTCATAAAAACAAAAGATACAGTGAAAATGCAAAAAAATTCAAGCGAGGTTAAACATCTTTACATGTTTAAAAATTTCTTAATAATTTAGTAACTTCTATATACTAATAAAACTAATCATGAATTCTAAGATACCAACATAGTTTATTTGTATATTGTATTAAGTCTAGAGAAATTTTAGCTTTCACATTTACAGCTGTGTGATCTTCAGATAGTAATTTAACCTCTCGGATTTTCAGTTTCTGTACCTGTAATTATTACTTTTCATTATACTTACGACAAAATGAACTTGATAAGAAGGGATGGAAAGTTTATATGTAAAAAAATTGGCACAATATCTAGCATAAGGCAGACCAACAGTACAGTCAGCACTTTTCATTGTTATTTCATAAAAAACAACATGATCTATGATTACAGTCTCTACACTAATCAAGCTATAATGGAATATCATTTAAATATTGTCATTAAGAACCACTCTCTGAACAGTCACAATAATAGCACAATTCAGAAAATTTTTAGATAGCTATTTATCAAATAAAATCTATTAAGTAACATTGAAAGACATTTTAAAACTGAGAGTTATATTAGACAATCACTAAAATATAATTTCTAACGAAAACATTCTACACACTTCATCACTTGAAATTTACAGTATTACCTCTATCACTATCCCAATGCCAACCAAAACTTTTACAGTTCCATGCATACCCACATGCTCTTAGATGTCCATAAACTAAGTGTTGACTTTACTCATCTGATACAAAACTGAGGCATGAAGAAGCAACAATTATAGGATAGAACATATAAATAAATGATATAAATCATATATTGTCATTTTATTTCAGAATTATTCATGACAAGTAACACCAACTAAATAAGTTTTAAATAGGACAAATATGCAAGTAAACATATTAGATATATATTTACTAGTGCATAAGAAAGCATAATATATCTAAATACTATAGAGTAAATACCATACAAGATGAGAAAAATGGGTTATTCTCACTGAATTGAGTTTAAGATGGAAATGATAGAGGATAAGCTAGCTTATAAGGATTAGTAAAATTTCTGTGAAATATGCTTTGTACATGCCACTTAGAATGTATAAGAATCATTGAGGAAAACTTTATCTTATCTCTCCTCCTTTAGTGTGTGATTTAGACACAGTCATTCTGATAAAAATTTGACAATATTTGTCAAAAGTTTATAAAAAGAATGGGTAAGTATTAATCTAAGAAAACCATTATAGAGGCAGATGGGATATGTATCCAAGGTATTTTATGCCTGCATTTATTTATAAGAAGTTCTTTAGATGCCCAACCATTAGGAAATGTCCACTAACATAATAGGCAATATAATTTTGCTAATATCATTTTAGGAGATTACTTCATGACATGAAAAATATACTGCTTTTTATTTATATACAGTTCTCCACTCATTTCAGTTATTTGTTATATTTACTGAGTGCCTATTATCTGCCAGAAACTCTATATAAATGATAGCACTATAGAAAGTTAACTGTGCTTACCCTTAATATATAAGGGAAATGTAACATTTTAGTTTTCTCTCAAATATTTTGGTATTTTCTACTTTCTGAAACAAAGAGGTATAGATTCTATAACATTTTCCTTTTTAGCTTTATAGCCAGCAAAATATCTATATATAGATATTAAAAGCTGACTTAGAGATCTGAGTCAGGCTACACTGAATGTATTGTTTATAAGATCAGCTACTAAATATGCAAATCAATAAGTAAGCTGAGTAGATTTTAGCTTTTCCTTGGGCTTGGCTATTGCACTGGAGTGTAGCTAGAATTGCTTAAAAACGTTGATTTAAAAGCCAGAGTTTTAAGGGTAAACAAAAGTCAGTTTCAGGTATATTTTAGCTTGCCATCCTATGAAATGAACTGGAACTATCCAAATATGTAAAATAAATAAAAATGAAGATTTGTCTTTTAAAGATCAGGTGACACCCCAAAATAGTCATCATTGGGTGATTCTCTCTGCAAATGAGAATACACTCATTCTGCCCTAAGATCGATGGAGAGCGTAAAAAGAATGGGTTTGGGTTCTGGCAGGATATTAAGTATGGCCTACTGACAGGCAGGTAATCTCTCAGAACAGACTGGCTTCGCTTTGGGAAAGGTAACAAGGCAAAGAAAAATTAACAGGAACACTCTGCTATCATTCAGAAAAATGTAGTTGGGTGCTGTCTCATAGAGAATAAAAGAAGGCTGCAGGTTCAAAAGGGACATTTAATCAAAATAAATGGCCCTCTATAAAGTTAACAGGAAGGACTCTTAAGACATGTTTTGTCAAAGTTCAAATGTTTTGGGTCTCATTTTAAATGTAGTGCAGCTTGAGGTTTGCCCAGCACGTCACAGAAAAGGAGTCTATGAAGAAAGGTGAGCTAGCCCTCTGCCATTTATCATACCCGACTGTGAGTGTGAGCTCACAGTTTTCCATGGTGGCTTTGAAAAGGAATTCGAATGGCACCTGTGCAAGGCCACAGCCACTGAACAGTGTACGGTGGAGAAGAGCTCTGGGAAGCAGACGATGTACAAGATCCTATGTCCAAAGAGGGCACAAGTGTCACTGATTATTAGAGGGGAATGGCATATTCGCACTTGGGTTTTAGAAAGACTATTTTGACTGGAATGTAAAAAAAAAAAAGAAATGGATTAGAGTAGTCAACATAGGAGGCAGAGAAACAGGGTAGGAAATATCAGGTGATGATTGCATGAACTAGACTTGAAACAGCACCATTAGAAAGAAAAAGACAGACTTGGGAGAGTCATCAAGTAGGGAAAGAGTGCAAGCAAAGGATGAGTCCCATTAACTTACTTACAGTGTAATCATTTAGAATAATTAATAGCAGAGGAGAAGACTCTACCTTTTGTGAGAAGCCACTCTTCCCCTCCACATTCTTTGAGACCTTGAAGGAAGTCTTCCAGACCGTGAAGGAAGGTGCCATCAGTAGTTTCCGTATTTCCCGAGAATTTCAGCAACGGGACATGCATCTGTAGAGTAGAAGTGAACAGAAACAACTGGATTACAAGTTCAGAATAAAGTTATACATATAAATTCTGGCTACAAATTAGGGGCATAGATCTAGAGAAAGTAGCATCTGAGTATTTTATTGAGGGAAATTTGTCTTTAAATCAAGAACGCATAGAAATTGTCAAGAGAACGTCTCTGCATTGGTGGGTTTTCTTACCTACTGTAGAATGTTCTAGTTATCTATCATTGCCATAACAAATTTCTCCAAAACTTCATAGCTTGAAATAACAGCATTCAATTATTCGGGTCAAAAGTCCAAAAGTAAATGTTCTGAGACAGACCTGGAAACTATCAGTCTCTGTGGCCTGAGTCTGCAAATTGACCCATCATTCAGCAGTACTTTCTTCACCACTGAAGACATAGAACCTGCCCACATTCAAAGGGAAGGAACATGAACCCCAGTCTCCCAATGAGAGAAGTGTCAAAGAATCATGACCATTTCTAATCCACCACTGTTCTCTTTTATTAGAGGGGGCTTTTTGTTTCCAAATTTCTCTAACAGTAGGAGACAGGCATATCTCCACCTCTCGGCATCACCATCTTTCATGAACCTACCATTTTGTCTGAGCAATGCTTTTGGTAATGATGTATTAACTTATTTAAGACCATCATACATAAGCCTTTCAAATGGGGGAGTCCATTTTAGAGCAAATCTACCAAATGATCATTTACGAGGTGCAGATTTCTAAAGAACTCTACCAGATGCAGAGTCTAATGAATTTTTCCCCCTAGTAAATCCTGACGGGCCTATAGCTCCTCTGTGTGTGCATCTGGCTTCATCGGCAGATTTTGGTCCTATATCCAGCATAATTGTTAACTTTAGTGATGCTGCCCATAGAGATGATGTCTATTAAGACCAGTCGATTACATTACTTTGCTAATTGTATTTGAATATTTAACCAAGCGGAGCCTCTTGGTGTTTTGACAGATAGATTGAACTACATAAATAAAAGTGTTTATGCAAAGTGGTAAATTTGTTTCCCGATTTTCCTTGGAGATGGCAGTTAGCATATGACCCTCTGCTATTATTTTTTAGGATCCACATTCTGCATTTTCGAAATGCTTTCAGAGTCTCAAAGCAGGAAACAATAAATTCTTTGCCAAGGATTTCTTTAGCAGAATCAGCAAATCCACCTCCTCCAAAGAGCAGTAGGATGCAGATCCCTGTCATGTTTTTAACATCCTGCTCTAATGAACTGAGTCCAAATTTCCAAGATGCGAGTCCTGTGTTTTCGGTTATAAGCTCTAAGATTTGTAATCCTAGACTGGTGCCAGGGTCTCTGCTTTCCTATCAGCAAAACAGAGGAAACCATATTTGCAAATTCTTCAAGATCTCCCAAGCCAATCTGTTATAAAAATGAAAACTATTATTACGGCAGGACTTAGCCTGCAATTTGTTTGTTATGCCACAGTAATCTCCTTATTTATTCTGATTGAAGGCAATCACAAGCCTGCTCAAGTCTCAGAGAGGGTAGAAATAAGCCAAATCCAGTCTAAATGCAGAGGACAAAAAATCACAGGCTGCTGGGAGACTTCAGGGCAAATGCCTGAGTGTGAAGCAAGGTCAATGGGAAGAGAAATTCGATTCTTGCACTAGTACCCGGAACCCAAGTCTTCATCCTACCCCAGTGAGAGCAGGTTAGCTTTAACCATTGTAATGAGCGGGTTATTAAATACTTTCAAATATGGCTGGGGTTATAAAAAAGTGTAGGAGAAAGAAACAGTATCTATCTTCTTCACCTCTCTTCCGTATACACACCTACCCAGTCCCCAAGAACAATAAAAGAGCCCCCCCCAGATGTGAGTGAAGTTTTGGTCTTCCATAAAAGTAATACAAACTAATAATTCTTTTCAATTTTTCCAATACTTAAACCAGTCAAAAATCATATATATATTTGCTTAATCTTTTCTCTGTTCAATTCAAAGTTTACTACCTTCAAGATTTCACATTCTGACTTATTTCAGGGTATTTTGAGTAATCTCTTAAAGACATAGGGGCACATGTAAAGGCTAAAATAACTTTAATGAATGGAAGCTATTAAAAAACCAATCTGTTAAACATTTAAACTAATTGTTACTTGGCTTGAAGAAATTGTTCTTATTAGCTGATTTGGGGCAACTAAAGTGCAAAAATACCCCTATTCAATCTATGTATGTATAAATGATAATCTCCCTTTTTATGATTTCTACAAATATTAAATTTTTCTTTAAAAAATCCCTGTTTAATAATATGAAAACTTATCCCTGCTGAAAACAAAAAGACAGCTCCCAAGAACTAGTATAGTGGTATTATTATTAGGCAGGCAAACAAGTGACTAGATGACTAGGGAGAGGTCTTGGGTTTTTAGCTCTTCAGTAATTGGAGCCATTACGGTTGAGAAAATATTTTGAAGGCTACCTTTGTGCTGTCTATCTGTTGATGAGCCTATGTGCTTGGGATTTGCCTCTGGTCTTTTCCATAAATGTTAAGAAGGAATTTGATGACATAAAATGTCCAGCCTACATTCGACACAGGCAATGAAAATGGAAACGATGCACGTTTCATTCTTTCAGACCTTTCATGTATTACTCTAAAATTTTATAAATTGTCATAATGAAACTACTAAAACATAAGATGCCAGCTGTCATAATTATGCTTTTGTTTTGTTCTTGATATTCTTGCTCCTGAAATGGCAGAACTCTGTCACATGGCCTCATCCAACTGCAAAGGAGGTTGGGAAATGTAGTTTAGCTATGTGTCCAGGAGGGGAGAGTAATGGATTTGAACAACTATGCAGTCTCCACCACAGAAGCTTATATAGTAAGATGTACTCTGGTATAATGACAAAAGGGTATATTTTGAGAAGATTAATAGGTGAAGTTCTTTTTTGAAACCTAAACTTTGTGTGTGTGTGTGTGTGTGTGTGTGTGTGTGTGTAATAATAGGGATTGAACTCAGGGACATTCTACCTCTGAGCTACACTTCAGCCCTATTTTTTTTTTTTTTACATTGAAATAGCATCTTTCTGAGTTGCTAAGGGCCTCCCTAAGTTTCTTAGGCTGGTCTTGAACCTGTGATCCTCCTGTCTCTGCCTCCCAAGTACAGGGATTACAAGCATGTGCCACCATGCCAGGCTACCTTTCTTTTAAAACAAAGTTTTCATAAAAATTGCTTGGCACCTAATGCCTTAATTTACTCTCTCAGTTCCTAATTGTAATAAACATTATTTCAACTAAAATCTTTCCTGTTCATCAACCAGCTGCAGCTATTTTTTTTTTTTTTTTTTGCGGTACCGGGGATTGAATGCAGGGTCGTTCTACCTCCGCGCTACACCCCCGGCCCTATTTTTTATACTTTATTTTGAAACCGGGTCTCACGAAGTTGCGGAGGCCCTCACTAAGGGGACAGAGAGAGAGAGAGAGAGAAAGAGAGAGAGAGCTGAGGCTGGCCGCGAACCTGGATCCTCCGGTCTCTGCCTCCCAAAGTACTGGGATTACAAGCGTGAGCCACCACGCCCGGCTGCTGCAGCTATTTTAATGACTGTACCATTCAACCTCAGGCTGCCATCTCCCTAGCCCATGTTTGGAAGAACCTTATGACATTCTAGAGTGAGCTCACTCTCTAGGCTCTGAAAACTGGATATCAACCCCTAATTCTTAACCAAGTCGACACAACAGAGCAACTCAGTGGTTTCTCTCCTGCAGCCCTGATAGCCTTTGGATCACCATTACTTAAATCTGCCTTAATTTTGCTTAAATCAGGTGGACTACCTTGAGCACAGCCCTTGACGCCTGTCTCCCTCCATCCAAATGCCTGAACTTCTGCAGAACCTGAAATCCTTGGGAAATGATCACATCATCTACTCACTCACTGGTGAAGAAATATGGCTATCAAAATCCTTGAGAAACAGTCTCAGTATCCAATCACCAACATTACCCATCATCGAGAGGCAGTAAACTTCATAAAAGATTCCAAAAGTTCCATAACACTAGAACTCCATAACACTAGATAAGGAAAGTAAGAGTTCCAGAAACCTGAGGCTGAGATGCAACCAGTTTCAAAACCAAAAAAAAAAAAACAAAAATTGAACAGATTTGTTACCAACTAGAGAATTAAGAAAGAGTTCTCAAATTCAAGATAAAAGGAGCATAAAGTAGTTTAATAGGATAGTGAAACTACATCCCCCAGCAACTGTTAAAGTTGCACTAAGATTTTTAGTTTTTAAGACTCATACTTTTCTGGCTGTATTAAAGATATTTTTGAAAAAAATAATAAATGCACTTATTTTTAGTCTTTCCCTTCCCTATCACCTTGGCTGCATAAATAACCAATTTATCCTTGAGATTCAACTTGAAGTAAAATCTAACAGAATTTTATTCTTTAAAACTTCTTTTGTACTCTCAGACCATTTCCCGATAGAATAATGACTTTGTTAAATAAGTATTGGAATTTTCATGCTCTCAATTATTAGCCATCATCATCTCAATCCATTTTTATTGAGAAGCAGTCTTTCTAATTTTAAAACTATAATCTAACTTTTAATTAAATAGAAACAACAACGAAAATCTTTTCTATGTTCCTTTCCTCATTCTACACCAAACCTCACCACCACCCCCAAAGACTCTCACTCAGAGACTACATGTGCAATTCCCCAGGGCAAAAGAAAATGGGAGAAAGGACTGGTTTCCCATGCATCTTCTCCTCTGATGTTGAGGCAGGTAGAGACTGGGGGTGGGGGGCAAAGCTTTCCTAGCTGAGGGTCCAGGGAGCTCTGCAGCACCCTGTCTGGTGTTTGTGGCTTTTGATGAGGGACCGTCTCTCTGTGACAGGTGCATAGACGCCACTACATGCTTGAGGTGTGCTACACGTGCAAGACCTTAGAAAGGCAAGCTGCAGACCTGTGCATGTAGAATCTGGCCTCTATGTGACCTGTTACTCCCACCATCACCTCTCGTCCCTGCCACTGATTGACAGTACAACCTGCTGGGATTCCACAGCCACGAAGGACACTCGGGCACACAGAGAAGAAACAGGAATATGATGATGACTCTTCAGAGAGCTGACTTGCCCAATTTCAAAACCATTTAGTTAGTCTGTACGTGTGCAGGAGTCATGAATTATCAAAATAAAAATTTTAGAGGCCTGAAGAAACACGCACATGTCAATATATATTTTGGTGTCTACCAACTGGTATTTTAAAGCAGCCAGCTGTTTCTCTTTCTTATTCCAGTCCAATTTCCATTTAGTCTCAATATCTTGCTCGAGAGATAAGTAGAACCAAACAAAAACCATTTAGTGGAGTTTGCTTACGCACAGAAAAGCACACAGTTTGTTCTATAGAATCAAGAGTTTGAGAAGCTGTATAGCTGGACCACCTTACCCAAGGTCAGAAGTTGTCTTGATTTGGAGAAAAGGATATTTTCTGGTGAAAATTATGAAATTGATGAGTAGCATAGCTACATTCCATGAAATCTGAGATTAGGCCCTCCTACTAGGTGCTACTAAGAATGTAGTAGAGGAATATGTGCAACACATAAGCTTTCTCTAGAAAGTCTCAAAAATCTGCAAGGAAGGAACATAATAACCTCTAAAATTTCTATAGTCATAGCTGGGTGTGGTGGCGCATGCTTGTAATCCCAGTACTTGGGAGGCTGAGACCGGAGGATCTGGGTTCGCGGCCAGCCTCAGCTACTTAGTGAGGCCTTCTGCAACTTAGTGAGACCCTGTTTCAAAATAAAGAATAAAAACTAGGGCCGGGGGTGTAGCGCGGAGGTAGAATGCCACTGGGTTCAATCCCTGGTACCGCAAAAAAAAAAAAAAAATTCTATAGTCATATTGGTATGAAGAATGCCTAATGGTAGCTGTTTGTTAAAGAATAAAAAAAGGTTTCACCACAAGTCTAGCAGATTGGAAATAAACATCAGCAACAGAATTTGGAGATGCTCATGTCCTGCTGCTTAGTGCACACGGTGGTAAAACACACCAATTGTCACTTCACTGATGTGGAAATAGAGCCACAGTCAATTTGTTTTTATAATAACAGAGCTGCAAATGGCACCAAGAACAATTAATCTACCATGGCATCCATTAGATTAAGTTCTTTAATCTTAAAATAAAAATATTGCTAAGTAAGTTTAAATTGCAGGTAGTGAACCCTTGTGCTCTAAAAGATTTCAGAATCTGCCATGAAAGTCCACAAGTACAGCTTCTACTAGTGGGTAGCCAAGGTTTTAAAATAGTGTTTTCCCATCTACCTTTGCACTCAAATGGCAGATTGGCAGAGGCAGGATTATACTGGGAAATAATAGAAAATAAAATCTAAACTGCTTTGAATATAAACCCAAGTTCACATACCCAAATGAGTTCTGTGACACTCTTCAAACTAGGTTTTATTGCCCTGGATACTACATATTTTTCTTATGACAGTCTTCAGTGGACAGGAGAAATACTCATATTGATTATAGTTAATGAAGCTGTTATCATTGTGGAAACTTAATTTCCTATTATTGTTGGGATGGTAAGCACAAATATTGAGCAAATGTTCAACCTGTTTTGAAACAAATCTTCCTCCCATCCCCTGCCACCAGCTTAAAGAAAAAAGCTGTTGAAGGAATTGCTTAAGACATACTATCTATTTCTGAAATTAGCAGAAAGGGCCTGTTTCTGGATTTATTTAAATCATCTGTTAATCTGCCACAGAAAATACAGATCCCTGGATTATACTTTTTTAAACACATGAAGTCTATATATAAGACTGTTAGATTTGCAAATCCGTGTTATCAAATCCTTATAACCCTGTATTCAAATGCCATGCATAGAAAAGATCTGCATCTGTGATCTAATATTTTCATTTAAAATGAGCTAGCTAGGGGTCCTCTGAGTTCATTATTCCTACCTCTTTATTCTCATTCAAATTATTGTGTTAACATTACTCTAGTTATTAGAACACTTTTCAGCTAAGAATATTAAAGAGCTTTGAGAAGCACAAAATAAACCTCCCCTTCAAAGAAGATTAGCACAATCTAAGGTGGAGTGACAGGTGGGGGAGACAAAAACTAAAACAGAGTTTGAGACCCCTGCTCAAAGTCAATCAGAGAAATAGTTGCTGTCTTCCCTTCGCAAACAAAAGACCCGAGTGGAAAAATGACACCTACTTCTCAGTCAAGGTGTTTGAGACAGTCCTAAACTGCAGAGTTCCTGACAAAGGCATTTTTTTAAAATGTGGTACTGGGGATTGAACCCAGAGGCATTCATTCTACTTCTGAGCTACACCCCAGCCCTACTTCATTTTTAATTTTGGAATAGGGTTTCACTAAGTTGTGGAGGGCCTTGCTATGTTGCTGAGGCTGCCCTTGAACCTTGTGATCCTCCTGCCTGCCCCCCCAAGTACTGAGGTTACAGGCCTGTGCCACCACACCTGACCCCAGAGGCAATTTGACAAGAACATAAATTGTAGTAACTCTTAAATACAGTTAATGGTGCACACAGGTATGTGTTTTTTAGGATAGCTTTGGGCACATATGATGTGAGGCTGAGAGTCACTGAACTATGAATTTGCAGTCTTGGTAGGCAAGACATTAAGAGAAACGCAGTGCAGCCTCGTCCGGTCCATAGCTATTCATCACTCTGCTCTGTCTGATATGCATCTGGCATTGAAGAAAGATGCTTATTGGAAATCAACTTAATATAATGATTATATATAACTCAATCATAAAATTGCAAATCATTTATGTGATTTATAATTAAAATAACTATGTCACTTACGTGACATAATTGTGTGTGCCCAGCTTCATAACAAAACATCAATCAATAGATGAATAGGTTAAGTATGTTATAGTACATTGGCATTTAGAATGCTCTGCCATAGTTGAAAATATTGGGCAAATTTAAGTTCATCAGAATGAAGATTTCTAATACATATTTGAACATTTTAAATCACAGAACCTCATAATGCCATGGTTAACCAATTGAAGAAAATGCCCTTGATATATATGAGTATATGTTGGCATGATAAAAATGAAAGAATGTATACATTAATAGGGCTTGCTTCTACAGAGGGAAGTGGGATTGGGATTGGTAAACAATATTATTTTAATGCTTCTAAAATAAGCATGTATTTGTGTTTTACTTAATTCCAGAAGTAGAAAGGAATTCAATGCTACTGAAAAAAAACTTCAAGGATGTATTGTGGTGAATGTTTTAATGTTCTTCCTCAAAATACTACATTCTTATTCATCTCTCTGGTTATGTGGTAACTTGCAAATGCACAGCAATCCTTTCTTCAGTTGGAGTTAATACCTGTTTCATGTTTCAGAAAGGCTCTGCAAAGAACTAAGCTAAATATAATCTACAACTGCAAAGATGTTGAGCATTTCCATTGAATGAAAGAAAAGGTCTTTAATGTAAATGTACCTGGAGTTCCAAAAAACTAGCAGGAGACCAAGAAAGATAAAGACTTGGAAAGCAAAGTTTTCATAAAAACTAGGCAAAACATAGTTTCTCTTTATTATTGCTTTGGGTTCTAGAAGGATTTAATTGTGAATTCCCTGTAGTAGATTTCTGTCTTTCTCATAACTATTCAAATGAAACTTATTTTCATGAAAGACAACAGATTCAATCTAACATACCATGTCTTGCTCTGACATTTACAAACACACAGCTGTGGGAGCAGATAAACCTGGCAGAGTTTATTTCTTAGGTGCGTGAAAGGAAAGAATGCTTCTACTTAATAAAGTTCAGACAGCATTAAACATTTAAATAATAAGGGCTCTAGTAAGCACAAGGCCCTAGGTTTGATCCCCAACACCACAAATAAATAAATAAACAATATGAAGGAACTGTCCCTGAGAGGAAAAGCGATGTATAACCTGAAATGTCCACTACATTATCTAACACCATGCTCTATCAGTGTCTCATGCTACATGATATATAGATGCTTAGAATCAGATAATATTGAATTGCATTTTCTTCAATTCACATAGTTGGAAAATGAGAAAAAGGATTTCTAATGTATGCACAACATTCAAAACCTCTGTTAAAAATTCAGGCGGAGAATGAAATGACTGAGCTCTTATTAAGTAGTCCTAGAAAGACTTGATTATCATATTGCATTTAAAAAATGTTAACTATTAGATTTTTCCTGTGATAAAACACCCCTGTAACACTTTAAAAATTGCCTGAGAATTACATTAAACAGCCAACTTCCTCCATTATGCTTTTTATTCTTTCTACACCCAATTTCTGTCTTTTCCAATTCCACTCTTTCCACTGTACCCACAGCTACCTTGACTGGACTTAGAGAATAACAAATATAGAGTCAGAAACAGACTCATTAAAGGAACAAAGAACACCCTTTGTTCACAAAAATGAAAACAGGGATTTGGTTTTAGCGAGTGTAATGAAAATGCAAAATTTCTGGGCTCACCTTTCCCGTGCAGCCACCGATGTTTTTGCCTATCCATCAAATTGTTTTTCAAAGGTTTCCACACTTCTTTGGCTGCTCTCTTGGAAATCTACCTTTTAAGTGAATTAAACAGACAGTGACAAATTTTCTTTCTTTTATGTATCTGTTTCTTCCCAGGGTCCCCACGGGGTAGTATCAGCCACCTGGGAACCTATATTAGATCAACTGTTTTCAACTGGAGGGGGAGGGGTGCAGCAATTTTGCCCCTCAGGGGTATCTGGCACTGTCTGGACAGGCTTTAGATTGCCATCACTCAGGGTAGGGGGTGTTCCTGGCAACTCATGGGACGAGCCCAGGCCTGCCGCTAAACATCCTACAATGCACATGACGGCCCCCAAACAAAACATTATCTGGCCCAAATTAATACTGCTGGGGTTAAGAAGACTGTCCCTAGATAAAGTCTCAACCACACATAACCCCCAACTACGTTTTCTTCATATCTTTCCTTTGAGCAGATTTCTGATTCCTGTAATACAACCTTTCTTCCAAAGCACCAGATGTCCCCGTTTGGACAAATTCACGTTGACTATTCTAACTCCTGTAACTCATTCTTACATTCACACATGTCTTACTTACCTCCAGTTTTATGTAGGGCAAAGTCTCTGAACTAGATGCCTCCTCGCTAACCATGGAACCAGGTATACCAGTCGGCTCAGGTGCCATAACCAATTCTGCAGATGGTGTGGCTCAACAGCACATCTATTTTTCTCAGAGAGAGAGAGAGAAGTCTGACATGTCTCCTTCTCTTCTTAGAAGGACACCAGCTCTATTGGATTAAGGCCCTTATGATGTCTTTTACTCTAGTTACCTCCTTATAGACCCTACCTCTCAATACAGTCATCTTAGGGAATTCAACGTATTAATTTGGAGAGGAGGTGTCACAATTTGGTTCATAATATCAGTCTTTGTAGTTGGCAGCGACTCCCCTATTTCCTTCCAGAATTTTCCTACAACAACAAAAGCAGGTGAAGGTGATAACACCTGAGTCGGCCCATTTTCTGAGCCTAGGTAGGCCCTTTGCTTCTCAGGATGTTATTGAAAACCTCTGGGCATCTTAGTTAAACCCTCAGGCAAAGCCTCATCTCAACAAAGTATGCCTGAGGAATCAATCCATCGGTGACCCCACAGTGGGGCCCTCCTCTCCAAGGATTTTAGCGTTTACTTAAGGAAGAAGCATCATTAACTACTTGGATTTCTCCTGAACTCTTTTAAATTCTTGTTTGAATGTTTATACTGGATTGTCACTGATGCCTGTCATTTACCTGATAGAATGAACTCTGCTGTGCAACGCAGACACCCTTAGGGGTCAAGGCATGACCCCTCCATTGAGGAGAATGCTTTCAGCTCCCCTGTCCATCGGAGACACAAAGGGTCACCTGGGCCAATGTCAGGGCCCCTCCTTGGAGCAGTATGTACACAATGACTGACCTAGGGTCTCATCCAGAACGGGGACATCAAGCTCCTGGTGGGGTTGGCTGAGGCTCTGGTATTACTGCATCTGCATCGGAACCCAAGTTCTTCCTCCATGGGATACAGCTGCAGCCCCTTCCCTAAACAACCCCCAATAAAGGTTCTGCATGACCTTCATTTCAGGGCCCATGACCCTGGAAACCCACCTGGAGCCTCCGATTGGTTAGATCACTTCATCCCTATACTGTAAGGAGCATATATTTTCTACAGTAACGATACCTATTTTATATATATAAATAGGAAATTCTTATGAAAGTGAAGATGAAATTGGAATTTAGACCTTCATTGTTCAATAAAATGTGTTCAACCCAAAAGAGTATTTTCCTTTCCTTTTATGTGCTGAGCACTTTAATAGAAGGCTGTATTTATTTCACTTCCTATCACAGATGCAGTGTACTGATGATTATTTGCTTGTTGTATCCAAATGTAGAGGGTATAATTTTGCTAACAGCTTTTCTTTTCTCTCACACTTTTTTTTTTGACAGAGCTTAGATTGATGGACTACTCAGCTAATTTATAAGCCCTGCTGTGTGAGATAGGCCTCAGTTTGATTATCAGTGCTGTCTCAGGTGGAGAACTGAAATCGCTGTGTATTCAATTAGTTATTGAATCTTGACACGCTGGGTGCAAGGGTCACTCCACAAAGTGGTTGTTTTTGAGTAAGAAAACACCTTCAGAAAGCGGTTTAAAGAAACTTGGCACTGTTGAACCATTTTATGATAGATTACCTGAAATGGTCCATGTTCAACATCAGAACTGGGCTGCTTTGACAGTAGGTGAGTGGATAAATCAATGCATTTGGCAGTGCTATAAACAAATCAATATAAAAAAAAAGGAAGAAAAATCGGGCTTTCGGGGAAGTTTCAGAAGTGCCCTCTAGATTCAGATAACACAGTCTCTGTGGTTTCAGGTCTTCCAGATAATCTAGTTTTAAATAATTCAGAGCCTTCCCCTAGCACTACTCTAGCCTGCTCATTCCTTAATTTGTTTGTTTGTTAGAAATTAGGAGGTAAAGGGGCAAATATTCACAAAAGCCCCAAACACTTTTTATTCAAACTTATTTTTTCTTTTTTTGTGTGGTACTAGAGATGGAACCCAGGGGCATTCTACCTCTGAGCTACCCTCCCCCCGCCCCGGCCCTATTTTTGAAACAGGGTCTTGCTAAGTTGCTGAGGGTCTCACTAAGTTTTTGAGGCTGGTCTCAAACTTGCAATCCTCAAACTTACAATCTAAACTTTATTGTTATTATTATTATTATTATATTATTATTATTTATATTTGTGGTAGTGGGGATTGAGCCCAGGGTCATTCTACCTCTGAGCTTCCCAAGTACTGGGATTACAGGTGGGCACCACCACGTCTTCCTTATTCAAACTTTTACTATCATGAAGATGTCAAGCAAAGCACATCATGGAAAACGGGCTGGGGTGGAGAACAATGTTCTGTTATCTTTGCCCTTTATTATCACAATTAACAAATACTAGTAAGTTCCAAATAGAGAACCTAAAGATTTAATTCTATTTTTCTATCTATAATTTTTTACATAAATCCACCTCATATAGTGCCAACATTTATATAGTGCTCTATAAATATTGAATAAGGGAAGGAATCTATTGTCCTTAATGCAAAATTAGAAGAATAAGTTAAAATTACCATCCAGTATAAATTCAGTTAACTTTGTGGACAAATAAGGAAATGGTGAAAGTTTATTATTATTATTATTATTATTATTATTTATATTTGTGGTACTGGGGATCAAGCCCAGGGTCATTCTACCTCCGAGCTACACCCCCAGCTCTATTTTTTATTCTTTATTTTGAAATAAAGGTCTCACAAAGTTGCAGAGGGCCTCACTAAGTAGCTGAGGCTGGCCGCGAACCAGATCCTCCTGTCTCAGCCTCCCAAGTACTGGGATTACAAGCGTGCGCCACCATGCTTGGCTTATTTACTTTTTATTTTGAAAGAGGACCTCACTAAGTCACCACAGACTGGCCTCAAACTTGAGGTTCTACTGTCTCCGTCTCCCAAGTACTGGGATTACAGCTGGGCACCATCAGCCTGGCCGGGGGGAAGGTTTATTATAAAACATGGGTCCTCTTGAAACAGGGGTGTCTCCTCTTATAGGGTTCTTGTCCAGTGGAATTCAACGAATAAAGTCTAAGGACTAGTAGCAGGTATAGAAATATGAAAGCTTATTTTAAGTGAGGGAAAGACAGAAGACAGCATCCCCCCCACAGACACACACAAGGAGGATTCCCAGAAAGAGAGTGACCCCGAAGCTCTTGGGAAGTGGACTTTTAAACTTTACTGAGGGTTTCTATCTGCGCTTTTATGATTGGTCAGAATCAGGTTTTGGGGAACCAATGACTTTTGCACAATTTTGATCCTTAATTTGGACAATTATCTGTGGGCTGGTCAGGGCCCTGATTTCCTGGTGCCCATCAGGGTCTCACTTTGCTGTTTCCCTCCCCCAGCCTCACAGAAGGGGGGGGGCAGGTGGCCTCTTCTGTCCTTTTCCCAGGCCCTCTGCCCTGCCTCTCTCTAACTCCTTTGAATGCCCTTGCTCCACCCTCTGCCAGATGAGAAAGTAGGAGAGGAGAGTTGACTCTGGCTGCTGCTAATTCTGCCCTCCTGCACTTTCAACATCATCTTGGGAAACAGGTGACAATGAGCTAAGTCACCGGTGATACCAGTTTCCATTATATCCTTTACAAAGAAAGCTAACTGCCACTCTGCATGCGGCCTGCGGTGGAAGCTCAATCAACCCCTGGATGGGTGTGGAAGGCCTCCTCCCAGGAGCCCTCATTACCCAGGCCCTCTCCTCTGATTGCAGAGCCCTTGTGCATAAGCCAAGTGATTGCTTGCCCGGCCTTCCTTCCTCTGTCTATATCTAAGAAGAGCAACTGTGTTTGAGACATTCTTCTCAAAAGTCATGAATCCTCCTTGGGAAATCTCCAAACCTTGTCCACATAGATTATTTTCATGAAAACATGGTGTTATTCTGTTCCCCTTTTCAGGAATAGTAGAAACCCTTCCCTTTAATTACCACTGGGGAAAGAAATACATCACTGCAGGTTTGTTTGTAACAGTCCCTCCTCTCTCACAGTGATGTACCTGGTTTCTATGTTTGCAAAGCTTTTCCTTTCTAGACAGCATTTCCCATAATGTACCTATTATATGTAGACTTGCTATCATCAGTGCAGTTGTTTTTTGTTTGTTCTTATTTTTTTTTTTATTCTCCTTGGACCAAAATCACCAAAGAGATTTGACTTTTGATCTGCAAATATACCCTCCTCTCCTATGCTGCAGGTTTTAAAAATCCATGCCCCATGCTAAGGAATTTGATGATTTACTTTGTGTAAAATGCCTACTTTCTTACTTGCTCCTTTCTACTCTGTCAAAATTCGTACTCTCACTCCTCCTGTGACATCAAATGTGGGATATTAGACAAATGAGCTGAGACAATTTTAATGCATTTCAATATGCCCTTGAAACCTGACACTAAAGTACTTATCTTCACTACCACCTGGGCTATATCCTAATTTACTGCATTATTAAAGTCCAATCCAAGGAAATTACCATAATTGTGTGAAAAAAAATTAAGGAAAAAAGTCTCACTTTTGATCTCTACTTGCATTACTTAGATAATATTCTGCACTCCAAATTTACCTCAAATTGCATATTGGGCCACTTTTATTTTGTGTCCAACAAACCTGGTGAAGGATTTTGACATTTGATTTCAGACCTAAAGCATGAGGTTTCATGGCCTGCAACCTCAAATTATTTCCAGACTTTTTGAAATGTCATTCTCTGTCAATGTTCATACATGAAAGAGCAAATAGAGTTTTATAGGGCAAGTATTATTTCTCTGAGCTGGCTTCTTAAAAATTTTTTGTGTATACCTCATTTAAAATGCATATTTTACAAGACTTATGAGGTCAATCTTGTAAGAAAAAAAGTATATGGAAGGAACTACCACATTTATTAATATAAGCAAAAAATCAAATAATAACAAACTGTGTAACACACTAAATTCTGGCTAGAAAGAAAGATAATCCAAGTTTTGGACTAGTTTAGCTTCCAGATAGGTTAGCTAACTATCTAAGTTTGCTCAGGACTGTCCTGATTTTTTTTTTTTTTTTTTTTTTTTTTT
>PVJS01001775.1:0-22125 GCA_004027185.1 Glis glis
GGGGGGGGGGGGGGGGGAGAGAGAGAGAGAGAGAGAGAGAGAGAGATCACTGAGGCTGGCCACAAACCCGGATCCTCTGGTCTCCGCCTCCCAAAGTACTGGGATTACAAGCATGCGTCACCACGCCCGGCCCAGAACCACAGAATTTGAAACAAGTAAATTTAAATGTCATAGGAGCTTTTGACAGCAAAAGCAATATTTGACACTTGATGGAAAGATTCCCCAAATTATAATGTCACAATTAAATAAAAAAGAATAAGATGGTCAGCATGGATGAGTCATACAAAGTAAGAAAGGACAATGTATATTTATTATCCTCTTTTTAAGAAGCATGGAAACCATTCATAGATATGAAAAAAGGGTTCCATAACAAAAAAATACCTAAAAATTTGCAAAGCTATTTTAGTGGTTTTAAACTTCAGCTATGAGAACGATTCACTTAGGAGAAATACCTCATTACCTGACAGTGCCAGAGAGAGGGCTGCTCTACGCTAGGGATGAGATGAGTTTGTTAGTTGGGAGATAATAAGAGAGAGAAATAGTGAGAGAAGGATGGATCACATTAGCTGAGGGGGAGAAACACATATTGTCATGACATGCAGAGGTCGCATGGGCTCCGGGACTTCTGAGCAGATTCCTGTGGATATGAGTTGATAATTAAAACGTCTCCCAGGTTCTGCAGAGAACACCTAAGACCTAGGTCAACCTCTGCTTCCTTTCACAAGGAAGGGAAGCAGAGAAAGGTTCTATAATCTCCACAATGTCCCATCTACAGAACCTGTCTTGGCACTGACCCCTGGAAGGGTCAGATGCTAATTCTGATGAGCTGGCCTGAGAGTGCCTTTCTATTTAACTTTCTATTCAACTGCATGGAGTTTGCCCTTGGTGGCTTTGGTGATTGTGCACAACTATGCTGGCAGAAGGCAAGAAAAATGGACAATATCCTTAAAATAGATCACAGAGATATTTCTAAGTCAACATGATGACTGTCCCAGCCCCTCCAGGCTTCCTAAGACCCTCTGTTCAATGGAAACACAATTTTAGGTCACCAAAATATGTGGGTCTCTATATATTTTTAGCACTGGAATTTGTTTTGGTTTCTTTTAATTTAGAAATGCTGCTTGTGATAAAGAGAAAAACCATCTTCTAAGAAGAATCAGAATGGAGTAAATCAGCTAATTATAAAATTGTTAAGAAAAAACAGAACTCATAGGTAGATATTAAAGCCTAAAATTGAATGAATGTTGGTCCAGAGGTATATACAAGACTGGTCAAATTTTTTTCTTCCTTTGTGTGTGTGTATGTGTGTGTACGCGTGCATATGTGTGTGTGTGTGTGTTAATGGGGATTGAACCCAGGGGCATTTTACCTCTGAGCCACACCCCCTAGCCCTATTTTATTTTTTATTTTGCAGCAGGGTCCCACTAAGTTGCGGAGGGCCTGGCTAAGTTGCGGAGACTGGCTGTGAACCAGAGATCCTCCTGTCTCAGCCTCCCAAACTCTGGGATTACAGATGTGTGTCACCACGCCTGGCTCTGGACATATTTTTGAAAATGCTCTTTCCTATCAAGATGAAAGTGAAACATAAATGCATGACACAGAATACTCAGACACAGGTCTCCTTATCTGTCCCTCCTGCGTCTCATAGGAACCCTCCCAAACATACCATTTCTCTGTCAAAGCCGTGCGGCTGAAGAGAAGGATCAGCTGGTGGAGAGGGTCCACTCTCTTAGCAGCTTCATCTTCTTCTGGAGGTTCTACCCCAGGTTTCTAAAAAAAAAAAAAAAGGGCAAATTTACAAAGTTTCACATTAAAAGGAAATGTTCATTCAAATCCAAGAACAAGCAATATGAGAGACCACCAAAGAATTTTAAAAAAAGCCCTTCTTTTCCTATGGTAGTATGTTTGTGTGTATGTGTGTATTAGGGGGTACTGGGGTTTTAACCCAGGGGCAGTCTACCTCCAAGCTACACCCCCACCCCCTTTTTAATTTTTTTTTGAAACAGGGTCTTGCTAGGTTGCCAGGAGTCTCGCTATGTTGCTGAGGCTGTCCTTGAACCTGCGATCCTCCTGTCTCAGCCTCCCAAGTACTAGGATTGCAGGTGTGTGCCACCACACCCGGCTATTGTTTGTATTTTTATGCAGTATGCAAGTTACACATGCATGTGTGTGTACATACGTTTGCATATATATGTGTATAATATACAATTTAATACAATGCATATATACCTGTGATATAATGTGTTGTATATCTATTACATTACCAATGTAAAACTATGCAGCTTAAAACAGAGATATTTAACACCTGTATTTATCTATTTACTTGTTTGTTGTTTTGTTTTGCAGAGTTGGGGGTTAAACTCAGTTCCCCACACCTGTTAGACAAGTGTTCTACCACTGAGCTACACCCTCAGCCTGAGAGAGATTTAATAATCTCATGAAAAACAGTATGGGCAAAGATGACTTCCAGAAATAAAAAGTTCTGCATGCTATTTTCAATACAGATTTATCAGTGACTGACAGCACATTTGCTACAGAGATGTCAGCTCCATTTATACCAATTCACAATAAAATAAGTCGCCACAAGTATGAAAATTTAGTCTACACAATGCAGACTGCTTATTGGATGAAACATTTTCTTTGCCCACACAAAGAACGATAGGCCAAGAACATAAAGCGAATCAATGCTTGAACATTTCCATAGTCTTTTTCATTTTCAATTACTTTTAAAATAATTTTTTTACTAGTGGCTAGAACCATTAACAATGAGGAAAATTACTCTGTCTTTTTATTGTCTTTAGAATTCATTAATTCTGATTTTTCATTGAACGACTTAATGAATCTTTTGTCTCCACTCAGCCATTTGGACTAATTATCTTTTCATACAAATGGGGTTCTTTCCTAGATTTAATGTTTGTGTTATGGGTACTGGGAAAATTGCTACAAGATATCCAAATAGGTTATGGTTGTTTTGATTTTTAAGACAAATCAAATTCATTTTAAGATTAAAAAGTTTCCCAAGACCAATGTAGTGCAATGATACTTTTTTTTCAACATTCTAGGACAAACTTCTCACACTGACATTGTTCTGCCAAGCCCAAACTGAATTTTCTTTTATAACCCCATTAAAACATACTGCTAAATCTTCAATTAGTTTGTCTTCAAAGTAATGCTCTTCTGTTTCAATCCAAGACTTTTCATATCCCTGAAGAAAGAGATTGACGGCCCGATGCCTAAAAGATAAGCACAATTTCAAACAAAGAGATTTTCTTAAAAAGATAAATTGAAAAGGAACTCAGCAGTGCTTTTATTACTGGATTATTGTGCACTAAAAAAATAAAAATACACTTCCTATTCTCAATTCTCCTCTTGAGAAGTGATCCTTTGTAGAGAATAGAGCAAGGGTTCTCAGGTCGCATACAGACTGAGATTTAAGTCCTAGCGCGGGCATTTCTAAGCTTTGTAACATTGATCAGGTTGTTAAAATTTCTCAACTTTCATTTTTTTCTCACTTTTAAAACTAACATAACCCCATCTACATTTCAGTTTTTGAGACTTAAAATGAGAATAAAGGATATTAAGTGCAATGGAGAGATACTCATTAAACAATAGCTATTATTACACAAAGGTGCTGTTGATACACAATATAATAAATGCCAATCAAGAAATTATTCTGTGTTCAAGTTAACATTCAATATGAGACTTGAGGATTCCAAAGCAAAAATATATATATTTAAATGAACTCTATGGGACTGTATGTCTGAAGATTAAATCTTGGAATACTGATAACAAATGACCACCTTTGAAATAAAGGATGAGTGGAGATGAGAAGAATCAATAAATCTCATCATGATGTTAATGAGAGAGGTGGGTAAGCTTTCATTACAGGGCAGGATGAAAGTTTCAAGACCACAAGAGAATACCAGAGGTAACAGAATGATATCATTGAGGATGGGGAGCTGAGCTACATGAGGACAAACGTTGGCCAAGGACTCAAGGGACATGATAGATAGCTCAAGAGGGCCCTGAACACTGGAAAGACAAACAGCATAGCTGGAGCCACTAGGAATCACAATCAATTCTTGTACATGAGAAAGGCATGCCCAAGGACGTGCCCAGCCTTACTGGCACATCAGCATCACTTATGCAGCTTCATTTCAATTTTTTTTTATTTTAATTCTTTTTCGTTACTGGGGACCGAACCCAGAGTCATTCTACCTCCAAGCTACACCCTCAGCCCTTTTTTAAATGTTTGCTTTGAAACAGGGTCTAGCTATGTTGCTGAGAATCTTGCTACGTTGCTGTGGCTAGTTTACAACCTGCAATCCTCCTGTCTCAGCCTCCCAAGTACTGGGATTACAAGTGTGAGCCACCATGCCCGGCTGTGAAGCTTTCAAACAGCAGGCATGCTATGCTAGGCTTTCATATAAATTCTGATTCAATACGTGGAGACCTAAATCAAATATATGTGTTAGAAGCACCAGGTGGAAGCAGCACATACAATTTTGAAAGTGGCATATTTGAGGGAGTAGAACAGAAAACTGAGTGTGTGGCATCACAGGAATTGCTCGGAATTTGCTGCCATCCACTTGATATGAGGCAAGGAAGAAGTGACATGAAGAGGTGGACATGAGGGCAAGACAGTGATGAGAAGAGTTGCTAGGGAAATTGATGGAACTTGGAGGAGGACGGCATAGGAGGAACCAAAGAAGGGATGAGGTTATGAATTAGAGGTTAATATTCTAGTTGACTACATAGTGACACCATATTGGTTCAGAGAACTTACAGACAGCACATGGTTTAAGTTGGAAGCTAATGCATTTTAGACTCAGTAGGTGTGACACAATAAGTAAGGAATCAAAATGTCTTAGAAGAGAGAAAAGCTTAAGCTTGCCATGTGTTGGTTTTGGTCTTGTGTGTACTGACTGGATCGCCCTGCACTGTTCGCTGTCCGTGGTACTCAACACAAAAACTTCGAAGGATCTTCAAATAGGAATCAGAGAAACAAAGAGCACCAACAATGTAGGATACAGCTAAAACTAGGTGTATGTAAAAAGTGTTGTGGGAATAAAAAAGAAAGCATTCGACTTTGCAAGGAGGTGAGAGATGCTGCAGAAAACAGGCTCAGCCAAGCCATGTTTATAAGACACGGGGCTGATGCAACTAGTATAGCGTTTGGAGCAGGAAAATCAACAAATCTCTTCTATTCTCTTGGACCACTGGACTATGTGCAGATAAATTCTGGACACCTATATCATTTAGAGGAAATATAACTTGAATCAACTATAAACATTTAAAAAATCTGACCTTGGCAGATTATACAAGGGGGCCATTCGGAAGCAGGCTACCACCGCTCTCTTCCTCTGCTTAGACAGCAGTTTATGCCACACGGCCTTTTTGGATCTCTGAGGGTGTTCCACCTGAGGTAAAATAGCACAAACAAATACATATTTATACACCGAAACAACAGTACAAAATATAGCATTAAAGAGCTGCCCCTTGTAAGTCCAACTCCAAAAGGACCTTACAATTAGTCGAAAAAATCTATATCCTAAAAGTTACCCAAAGCTAAATTTGAGATAGTTTCAAATGTTACTTAATGTCCTTAGTAAAAATATGATATTTTCTAAATAGTGTGTCCTTCACAAGCGTTGTCATCTCTAAAATCAAAGAAACATAACAGCATTTTGTGTAACATCATGTTGAATCCTTCTCAAATTTCTCTTAGGTACTTTATGGTTCTTAAACATATTTCTGCCTACATGAACAATTAACTCATTCTTTTTTTATATGTCTTTTGGAGCTAATCGTGCTGTACTAATTACAGCAGCAAATGCAAGTCTAACTAATAAAAATTATATATTCCTTCGATAAGAAGATGACAAGGCCTGGTGATCACAGTATCAGGAATGAAAAAATGAATTTAATTTTACAAAAATGTTAAAATATATAAGTACTTTGTTAGATAGGGACAAATGAGGATTCAAAAGTCACAGGAAATGATGCAAACAAGCTATTTATTTAATTAATGATATTTACAACTTCAAGAGGAAAAAAGAGATTAATCAGAAATATTAGAAAGAAAAAAATCCCAACATGGGATTCTAAATTAGTAATCTCTAGGCAATTGAGCACTGTACTTCCCAGACTGTAATATCCCCGGCCAGTACATCTAGATCTCTGGAAGAAATAAAAATGTTATGTTAGCCAGAAAAGTAAAACTGAATTTATTATCCTTTGCAGTAAAAAAAGTCAAAATATGAATGCAATAATGCCTGCAGAAAACATTAAGAATGTTTGGACCACAGTGATTTAACATTTTTAATAAGGCAACTTGTTTCATTGAAAAGCACTTATTTCTGTGACCCCTTTCCCTCCATGGGATCAATAAAGCTTTTAAACAAATGCCCACTTTAATTTTCTTCTTGATGAGTGTGTTACGTGAAGTAAGCTATGATTGAGACCATGATAGGGGAAAGCAGGAGCTAGGTCAGTGTTATTAGACCCAACACATTTTAAATGAAAGCTCAACTTTGAGATGTAGCTTTTTTTTTTTTAACAGGAATATACCCTTCTGCTCGGCATGGGCGACCCTCAAGATACATACATGAAACACCAAGGTGTTGAAGATATAGTAGTGAACATGAGGAAAAATCCCCTGCTAACTTGAAGCTCACCACCGGGCAGAGCACTTTATCACACTAGGAAGGACCTTCATTAGCTGGTCTTCCTATCAATTAAGTAAATGGGTATCTGTAGGAACTGGGACTCAGAGGTCAACACCACCACCATGTACCCTGGAATTCTGAGCATCTTAATGGATTTATATGTGAGCTTGGCTACAGATGGAGCAGAGATGTCAAAAGAAGGTAACAGTTGAAACAAGGCTACGTATATGCATATTAAATTACCAACACCAATCTCAAAGACATGCGCGGGGAAGGGGAAGGAGAGGGGTAGGATCAGAAGGCAAAAGCTCCAAGTGTTGTGTGCATGTATATTCCTATCACTCTATACCTCAGTATGATGTATAATTACAAGGCACCAATATAGATATAAAAATAAATAACTTTTATTATGAAAAATTAAAAAGGAAGAAAAAGAAAAATCAAAGGAGATAGTCTGCTCTCATGAGAATGACCAGATGTACAATACAAAGTAGACATCTAAAAAGATCGCTGATACTTGACAAATACTAAATTGACAAGTATTTCCTGCACACCGACTGTTTTGTTTTGTTTATTTGGTGCAGGGGGTGTGAACCCAGGCCTTGTATACACTAAGCACACACTCGACTCATGAGCCTCACTCCCAGCCCAGCACACTGGCTGTTTCTGAACTGACTTCAGCGAGTTTATTAAAATAGTTTCTGCAAATTAACATTAGGTTGCAAATTGACATTAGGAAAAAGGAGGTAAAGGAAGGTACTTCAGGCACAGAAACCACTCACTTTGTAACTAGAGTAAGTTGGGCTCCTTTTGCACCCACTCCAGCACACTTTATATCCTAGCTCATCTGTATCATTAGATATTTATTCAGTTCTCTGCCTGCATCTTCATAGAGCCTGAGATACTGACGGTGCAGGAAAAAAAAAAAGTCCATGGCAGTTGGGCGTGGTGGTACATGCCTGTAATCCCAGTTCTTGGGTTAGGATAGGAGGATCACAGGTTTAAGACCAGTGTCAGCAACTTAGTGAGACTCTCATCAACCTAGCGAGACCCTGTTTCAAAATAAAAATAAAATAGGGCTGGGGGTGTAGCTCGGAGGCAGAATGCCCCTGGGTTCAATCCCCAGAACCATTAAAAATAAAATAGGGAATCTGTCTCATATTGTGTCTATTATCTAAGCTGGAGGACCACTTTAACAAAACTATAATCTGCTAATGGAGGCTGTTTCAAGTATTATTGTGTTGGTAATTCTTAAGCAAAGGGATTTAATGAGAAAATAAAACACACAGCAGGCTTCGTCATGTAAAATAAGAAACAACTGAAAATTATATGAAAACCTTTTCCACATATGGGGTTTTAATGTCAATGCACTTCTTTAAGTGTAATTTGTTCCTTATCTTGGAAAAAATAGCTCAAAAAATATCTCTGAAAAAAGATAAGGTTAAGAGAGTAACATAAAAGAAAACAGGTCTTGAACCAGTGAAAGATAATACTGCAAACATGTTGCTATGAACAATAATAAAAATGGTGTAAGCAGAAAAATACTTGCAGTCAGGCATAACCTCTGAATATCTTCTTAGAAAGTCTTAGAATTAAGTAGGTAATCTTAATTACCTGTATAACTTTAGGAACATTTTTAAAAAGCAGTAAAATAAAGGTCTTGGCCACCTGAAATACATCATCTGTACGTTGCTACAGAAAATATAAACTTGAAAATCATGTTTATTAGATACAAGACACCCCTGGATCATATATATTCTTTATAATGAATATGCTGAATGTATATATTGTGGCCCACATTTAATACATTAACACACATCTTCTTTTAAAAATATTTTGTGTGGTTTAAGGCAAATAGAAGTGAATCGACATGAAATCCGACCTGCTCAAGATGAAAAAGCACGTTGGCTATATCCAGCACACGCTCTACAGTCCTCTCGGGATCCGAGGTACCTTCCGCTCTGTTTGGCAGGTCTTTGTAAAGGGCCATTTGCCATCTAATAGCTGGATCCTCTAACTGCAGAAAAATGAGAGAAGTACACAAAATACAAGGCAGCAATGGAGAGAGGGGAGGGTCCAACTACAACTATTGATTGAGCATAGCACAGGGTCAAAACACCATGTAGACCTAGAGCTACATAAGATGAGTCTAGGGGTCTAAGGCCCAGCATGACAGCTGCAGTTAATAACAGACCATTGCATTCTGTAAACTTGCTAAGAGTGTATTTCAGATTCTCTTACCACATACACACAACAGGTAACTATGTGATGAAGTGGATATGCTAATTTGCATGACTATAGGAATCATTGCTGAGTGAATGTATATCAAAACAACACGCTGTCCACCTTACCTATATACAATTAAAAAAAAAAGAAACACTGTGTAGAAAGCAAGACAGGTAAGTCCCTAGCGCTTGTGAAATTTGTCATCTCATGGTGAAGACAGACATTAAACAGATATTTACAACTGTAATGAAGGCTACCAAAAGGTATATAAAGTACCATGAGATGCAATCTACTTTGTAGCTGGGAAAATTTCCCTGAATTTAGTTAAACTGCAATGAAGGCTGAAGGGTGAGCTGCAGGTAGACAAAGGAATAGGTAAGGTGACCCTACATCGTTTTCTTCTCCACTCACATTCTAACAATGTATTCAAGAAAGAGCTAGGAACCAACGAATACATGTTTTTCAAGCATCTATAACTCTTAACTATGTACACCTTATTGCTCACATATACTGAATAACATGTAAAAATGAATGTGCATTTATTACCCCTTTCTTTTCAAGTGTGTAATTTATTTGGAGGTGAAATTTTGACTATAAATGGTTCCTTTTCTGGCCTCCTCCTCCTCTTGCATCAAAACATGACCTAAACTATCCAAAATATTCCTCCAAACAACCCCCAGAATACAATGAAATCTCTTTATCCAAATAGTAACCACCTTTATTGAACTATTTCTAATACATGCACCAACCTCTCCTTTAGAGACACTGAACGCTTTCCACCTGTAGTTCAGTGGTGACTAGTAGACCAGTGGTTCTCCAGATGTGCCTGGGGTCCCTAGGGACCTTCTCTATGATAGATCTATCCATGACGTCCTCAAGCGCCCATGTATATAAAAGCACCCATGTATATTAGTGTCACTCGATGAAGAGGAGAAAAGCTTATAGCATAAACTCTTTGCTTGAAGATGAACCAGGAAGCTTTATGAACATTTTTAAAGTTAGTTCAAAATCTTGTTGCTGTCCAGAAAGAGATTAGTTTCTAATGAGAACTGATCTCCTACTCTGGAAGAGTTATTACTGAATTACGGCTGAACGCACATCAACGTTCACACGGAATTTGTTCTCAGTACCTCTGTGCGCCCTGTGACTACTGAAAAGCCACGTCTCGCCTTTATCATATTATACTTCAAAGTGCTAAAAGGAAATGCTTATGGTGTGGATCTTTGGAAAGGGACATTTTCATACATCAAAGGCATACATGATATTATTGGTACGACTTTTCGACATTTGTATATTTTCATAATTAACAAAAACATTATGGATGGGATGTCAGAATAGAAAAAGAAAATAGACTGAGTCAAAATAATAGAGTTCTTAAATGACATAATAGGTCCAGTAAGCAAATGAATGCTTACTAGCATGAAAAAAATTCCCAATAATAATAAATGCTCACTGGACCGCTAAACTACTGCTTTTTTATTCCATACTGAAGACTGAACCCAAACGCACTCTAGCTAGCACTCAGCTACATCCCTAACCTTATTTTTTTTTAATTTTTAAGACAGGGTCTTGATAAATTGCTCAGGCTGGCCTTGAGCTTGTCATTCTGCCTCAGCTTCCCAAGTTGCTGGAATTACAGGTGTGCACCACCACACCCAGTTGCAAATACTACTACTAATACTTTCACCCACCACTAAAAAGTAGGTGTTATATCGGTTTCCATCCACTTTTTCCTCTAAATTTACATTCTTCTCCTTACGTAGACTCATTTAGTCTTATGGCCACAATTTTTAGCATCTTCTCAATACTCCTTACTCTTTAATACACATATTTCATTTCTGATCACGAGAGGTAAAATTTTAATTTCTTATGGAGATTTGTCTCTAGGTCCTCAAACTTTCACACTGATCTATACAAAGAATATATCTAATCTTTATTTCAACGGGTGATATTAAAAAAAAACAATCTGACAATTTATGATGACCTGCTTTAAGAATATACCATTTATCACCTTTAGAACTTTTAATACAAAAGGATCAGCAAGCAGGCTAATGACCGATTTAAATAACATATTTTCACTTTACTTGCTAAAGCCACATTATTTGTAGCATTATCCCTAATTTCTAGGTAATAGACATGCTACAGAATAAAAGTTGGCTTACCTTGCCTTGTAAATGAATATTACTGCGTATTATGTCCCGTACTTCATCCTCCGTGTCTTTCTGTCAAGAAACACATGTTATCTAAAAGGAGTCTTATAATGGGTCAACTGTCACAAGTCAACAAAAGCAACTCCAACGACTTTTGAAATAAGTGTACATCGCACAAACATCTTTATCAAAATACAAATGTGGGCATTCCCTTTCACATAATTTCTCTTCCTTCCTTCCTTCCTTTTTTTTTTGGTACTAGGGATTGAACCCAGGGGCGACCTGCCTCTGAGCTACACCCCAGCCCTATTTTATTTCTTACTTTGAAACAGGGTCTCACTAAGTTGCTGAGGGTCTTGCTAAGTTGCTGAGGGTCTAAGTTGCTGAGACTGGCCTCCAACCTACCATACTCTAGTCCTAGCCTCCCAAGTACTGGGATTATAGGCATGTACCACTGTATCCCTCTCTTTCACATAATTCTTGATCCTGCCATAATTTGAAATAAGACGATGGCCTCCTTTCACGCCACAGCAAGCCTATCAACACTAAATGGAAACAGTTTTCAATCCTAATAAGAAGGCAGTAGAAGCACATTCCCTTGGGCGCAAACAGAGGCAAATCCATAGCTTTCTCCCAAATCTTAACAAAGCGATTTCAGCATTTAACAACATCCTCCATGATCCAGTAATGGAAGGAACGGATACCTGAGACTCAAACATCAGACACCTTCCAACAGAGCTGCACCTCTGGGACCCAGCCCGCTCGCCAAAACCTCCCTTCCATTCCCTTCTTTCCGGGTGTACAGAGAGGTGCTTTACTGATTCTTTGTGGGAACAGGGGCAGGGAGATTATGTCCTCCAATTTCCATGAGTATAAAAGAGTAATTCCACGGTCTATTTCTGAAAGATTGCATCCTTATCGACATAGCAATGAAGACAATCAGAAGACAGAAATCTTGCAAACATACATCTCGATGCTGCCCACGTAAAAGTTGAAACTTTCTCTCACCGCCATTGGCACCAGATGTTATGCTTCTAATGTAGAAAAATCACCCTTTGTAAATTTAAAACCATCTCCCATCACTCATCCCAAATTTTATCTAGTTCTGATGAAATCCATTTTTTTTGTACAGTATCGGAGATGTGTGTCTTTTCTGGAGGTGATTAAAATAACTCAGAAATAAAAATGGCCTGGAAAAATAGGCAGTTTTTTTTTTAGTTTAAGTCCTAGGGCCTGGGCAGAAAAATTGCTTAATAAAACATTTAATGTGGCCGGGCATGATGGCACACGCTTGTAATCCCAGTACTTGGGATGCTGAGACCGGAGGATCCGGGTTCGCGGCCAGCCTCAGCTACTTAGTGAGGCCCTCCGCAACTTCATGAGACCCAGTTTCAAAATAAAGATTAAAAAATAGGGCTGGGTGTGTAGCTCGGAGGTAGAATGCCCCTGGGTTCAATCCTCGGTACCGCCCCCCAAAAAATAAATAAAATATTTAATGCAAAATAAATATTGACTTGGAACAGGGAGTCAAAGGAATGAAATGGCAGCAAAGAGAAGTCAGAAGATTGCTGCCACCGGGGTGAACAGGAGACTCACCAGACTAAAGCGGTTTTTGGCCAGAGCGATGAGCTCCTGGTCCCCCGGCGCGCAGATGTTCAAGCCAATGGGCAGCAGCCGCTTCAGAGCCGCTACGATCAGAGACGTCTGCATGGAGTACCGGTCTCCTTTGCGCTTCATCTTCTTCCTTTCCTGATCAGAAACAGCTGCCTAGGGACAAAGGGAAGCGTTGGGACCCGCACCTGCTCTTCTCCCATTCTTAGAGAACCATGGACCTTCTCTAAGTGGGGTTTTTGCTTTGTAGCTCTCCTGGTCTGCTGGTCCTGAGTTTTGGACCTGGAGAACACGATGTTTAAGTCGGATGAGCCAGTCACAGAAAGTGAAGGGGCATATGTTTTCTCTCATATGTGGAAGCCAGGGGGTAATAACCGGGATGTAGAAGGGACTTTAGATAGTGGAGAAGACACCCCAGTGGAGAGATGGAGGGAGTCTAGAGGTGGGTGCTGGGGGGAGAGGGACAATTAATGAAGGAAACACTTCCACTGGTAGTACATGCATATGTGAAATTACTAATTCCAATCCTAATATCATGTACAGGGAAGGAGGGAGTGGGGAAGGAGCCAGGGGAAGCTCACCAAGTGCTGTGTGCATGTGTGTCCCTATCACTCTGAATTACATTATGATGTCAGACTACAATGCACCAATAAATTTTTAAAAATTCTGCTATTCTGAGAACATTTTTCTCTATTAGCATCTTTTGCAAATTTAAGTCCTGCTTTCAGATTCCTGGGTTAATATCATCTCTGGTATGCATTTCTACATAGTTTTTAGAAGAAAAACTATGTTTGGTAGGCAGAATATAAGAATTCTATGATAATTTCAGATGTCATATGTTTTCTAATGTTCAGGGCATGAAAGAAATAAATTTAAGAATAGAGACATTGTTTTTGTTTTGACAAATGCTTCGCTATAATATACATACACATATATGGTAAGTTGTGTGTGTGTGCATACATATATACAATATATAAGAAACTATTATAAAATACATTTTCCTTTTATATAGTCTGCAAATTTATCTCCCTAGAGCCTTCATCCTTCTCCTATAAGAACAGAAGTGATACACCAATCATTGTTTCATAAATATTCAGGATTAGCCTTATGACCAGGTTACAACTAAATATTATCATGACACTTCAAAGATTTCTTGTGATTTTTTTTTGAGGATTGTGTGGAAGCAACAGGGTCATGTCAAATGACAGTCTAATTTTCACTGGGTATTGAGTATTCTTTGTATTAAGAGGGAATGTTCTAACTTCTTTATCCTGAGTGTGTGATCCGCTGGGGTCAGTCTTCCTACCTAGGAAGTGTTGACCGCTATCTATCTTGATCTACACCTTTGCCAACACTGGCCTAAACTCACAAACATGCTGCCTAGGCAGAAAATTCCACTAGCAAAGTATCCATCAACAGATGAATGGATAAAGAAAATGTGGTATACGCACACAATGGCATGTTACTCAGCCATAAAGAAGAATAAAATGGCCAGGCGTGGTGGCGCACGCTTGTAATCCCAGTACTTTAGGAGGCGGAGACTGGAGGATTCGGGTTCGTGGCCAGCCTCAGCTCTCTCATTCTCTCTCTCCCTCTCTCTCTCTCTCTCTCTCTCTCTATCTCTCTCCCTGTCTCTCTCTCTATCTCTCTCCCTGTCTCTCTCTCTATCTCTCTCTCTCTCTCTCTCTCTCTCTTAGTGAGGCCCTCCGCAACTTCGTGAGACACGGTTTCAAAATAAAGTATAAAAAATAGGGCCAGGAGTGTAGCGCGGAGGTAGAATGCCCCTGGGTTCAATCCCCGGTACCACAAAAAAAAAAAAAGAATAAAATTATGTTATTTGCAGGAAAATGGATGGAACTAGAGAATACTATTCTAAGCAAAATCAGCCCATCTTAGAAAGCCAGGGGTCATAGGTTTTCTCTCATATGTGGAAGCTCGAGAGAAAATATGAAATAAAAGGGACTTCCGATAAATGAGGAGAGAAACCAGTAGAATAGTAGAGGGGATTGGAGGAGAGAGATAGGGAGGGGGAAAGGAAGACTGGTGAAGGAAACAGTTCAAATAATGTTATACCCATATATGAAGGTATCACTACCAATTTCGCTAACATGTATGGGAAAGGAAGGGGGGGGAGCAGGGTGTGATGCAGAAGGAAATCCACCAAGTGATGTGCACATGTATTATTTGTATCACTTTGAATCTTGCTATGATGTATAATTACAATTGCACCCATACACACATATATTAAAAAAGAAAAATCCACCAGCATTTTCCAGTTCAAAATGCCCCTGAAATCCAGTCCCAGCATGGCATCTCCTCCCTCCTCAGCCAGAGTGGACAGTCAGCATCTTCTCCGTATGTCACAAGAGGGGGGTCACATGTAACAAGAGTTTACGGAAGTTGGACAGGTATCCTAGGTAATGATAAGCTTCAGCAGGCATCAACATCTAGTGTCAGACACATGACACATGCCACAGTGTCCAACACGTGGCCTTTCAAACTGTAAATGGGACCCTGTCTATCAAGTCACGCATTCTACAGCCCAGGTGGGGGCCAACCCGGCAGGTCCCATGAACTCACTGCCCTGGGGTGCAGTGGGATGAGGTCAGCTCCACAGCAAGCCTGCCACAGTCTACTAAGCCAGCAGGGGCTGGTTTCCTGGTCAGGGCACCACTCTATTTTCCATCTTGGACCATTGGCCAACATACTTTGTGTGTTACCACATGGAGTAGATTTATCCTCCTTCCACAAGTTCTGACACTCTGGGTGACCATCCACCTGTCCTAAACACTCCAGGGCCAGGCACCAGGCCACCAGAGATGCCCATATGCTCTATGGCTCATGAAAAGTAGGCAAATCAGTCAAACCTAAAGCTGTTTATTCTGCCCCACCATGGAAACCATGGGGTGGGCTCCAGCCCACGTTTGCCCTGGTGCTTCCCCGTGACCCCTCTGCACGGTTTGCTCCCCATTTCTAGGGACCTCTGAGTAAACCCCTCTTCCTTCATGCCATTCACATCTGTGTGTCTTACCATGCCTGATTCAAACTAATCCTGGGAACTCTTCCAATAGTGTGTGTGTGTGTGTGTGTGTTTGTGTGTGTAACTAGTAAATAACATTATCCAACTTACTTGGGTCCATTTATAAATCTTCAAAATATCTGCCAAATATCCATCCATGAAAGAATAATGGAACAGATTAGAATAATACCTTGGACATCTTTGACTTGGTATCAGTAATGAGGAAAGACATGTTGTTGATTTCATTCTGCACGACAAAGTTCTGCTCTTCTCTCTTGAAATTCTAAGAGGTTGCAAAGAAAATTTCAGTCAAGATCACTTAGATAAGAAGTCCATATAATTAGAGGCCATACAGGGCCAAGAGTTTCCTCAAAGGTAAGTATCAGCTTGATATATGACTTATCAAGGAAGGGAGCAAGTATTTACTCTCTCTGCGCATCCAATGAGGGTGTTTGGCTAGAAGCAACAGTCCCAGGAAGAAGTATAACTATGTATGTCTCAATGGGACACTAAGGGTCATCAAGCCTAAGTTCCAAGGCCACACAGTCCCAAGTGAACAAATATTAAAACTCTAATTTAGCTGGACAATAGCATACACCGCCTCCTAAGATGATCATGAGCTTTTCAAGAACACATACAGTAATGTACCTTTCTATTATAACTGTAATAGATGTACTTTCTATTCTGTCAAAACAGGCTATAACTTTCTATTCTGTCAGTTCATCTACTTCAAAAAAATGACATAAATTTATTAACTCAATTTGAATACATAGAAAAAATGAGAAAAATCCATTCATCTTTAAATATTTGGAGAAAATATAACATGTTAACAGGTTTGTGTTTTAAATCAGTACATGAGATTCGAAAGCACGTATTCAGGGTTTTTTTTTTTCTTATTCTTAAAAGTATCACTAGACATTCATCTAAAAATCTACTGATTCCAAGTTCCAAATTTTGTCTGGTATACAATTTTAAGAAGTTTCTTTGGTCTTCTAGTGATTGATATAGTTAAGTATTGTCAATTCCCCAAGAAACAAATGCAGTTTTCAGTTTTCCTAAGTGATTTATTCCTGGGCCCCTCATATTTACCCATTAGGCATTACAGGTAGAATAACTCAAAATAAGTTAAAGGAGCGCAGTCTATTCCTGGAGAACATCACCCTGTCTCAGTACTGCTCAAACCGAGACATGAGTACTACTGTTTGGGGGTTGGGCAGCAAAACACCAAACAATGGAATGCCAGTATTGCTGCAAGATTTGGGGTCAAACCTTAAAAATGTTTGTGCAACGCCATTAAAAATCTCTATGATTTTTAAAGGTAAGTCACAAAGCTCAAAAGAAAGCTTAGGTTCCCACAACGTCCCTGGGGGCACCCGCTCTCTCGTCAGTTGTTAAATGATTCCTACAAGTTTGACGAGCATTCCAGAGATAGTTACCAAGAGGATCAGACAACCGGTTCATGTTTACAAAGCCCTTCTCATAAATGGAAGCATAGACACTTTCATATTTCTGCACTTACGTGGGATTTCGACCAGTAGATGAAGACCTCGGCCACCATGCGGAACAGCTCCTCCGCCTCCGGGTTGGGCTCCTTCAGCCACTTTGCCCTGGATCATATAACGAGTCAAGTGGCTTCCCAGAGACTCCTTCCAGTTAATTTTAAAAAAAGATCATCCTCCCCCACAAAGTTATATTTGCTGGCCACCCATCTCATAATGATGTGTTGCACGAATCGCTGTGACCTCTAAAGACACGTAAATGACATACATGTCTGGCGGCCAACTTTTACGTGCGAAAGCAATTCGAAATTCGATTTCTGATTTTCAATTTAAGTTGCTGGGTGAAGATGAGCTTAGCTATCAACATTTCCTTCTGCAATATCCAGGAAGAAGCTCATGGTCAAGGAGCGAAAGAGCAGCTTGGGAGGAACATATAAGCCAAGAACGGGTGCGAGTGAACTGGGGAAATGAACAACTCCTGGACACTCTACCTGTTATAGTCCACAAATCGAATCAGGAGAGGGTAGAAGGCGTACAGGTCTCTGGCCAGAGTGGTGAACTCATCCAGGATGAGAAGCTCAGCCTCAGACATGTCCCCTCTGCCCTCGGCCTTCAGGTGGTCTTCCTCAGAAACCACCATGGCAGCCTTCTTCTTGAGTTTCTCCATTAATGGCAAGAAATGAGTTTTCAAGAGCTGAGACTTCACCTTATTGATAATAGGCTGGGAAAACACTGTTGGGAGAGAGAGATTAGCAGTCTGCTCTATATCAACAGACAAGAGCTGGAGGGTGGATTGTCATGACAACAGAAATACAGTTAGACTTCCGTCTCCCCAGCACCTGGCTTCTAGAAGAATAGAGCCCAGGACTTGGCCATTTTTCTAGCCCCAAACATATTTGCCTAGCTGCTATTCAAAAAAGTGATTTCTGAATTGAATTCAGCGTGCTTCCTTATTTAAAAAAAAAACACATTGATAGCTAATTTAGAATAGAAAAGATACTTTCATTCACTTTGGAAGTCGATTATTTTCACACAAAGAAGTCAAGTCCCCAAATGGAAAAAGGTTCTCCCAGCCCTTTTAGAAAAGTCACTGTCCGTGGTATAATTATATGAGATGATATGTAGTTTTTTCACTTTAGCCTGTCCTCAGCCCAATGGAAGGGTTAGATAACATTTAACACTGCTCTCCTGTTTAGTAATGGTCGCAATTGTCAGCAATAATTCTAAACTTGAATAGGCCAATGTTAAAGAGATTTTTCCCTAAAAGTACCGTATATATGTGCATCGTATATATAATTTGGGGGCACAGATGAAAAGTATTACTAAAGACTATGACAAGAAACTTTTAGTCTTCTGTATTGCAAATCTTAGGGAAAATAAAACAGTTGTAGGGGTAAGTTGCTTTCTGAGAGAGAGAGAGAGAGAGAGAGAGAGAGAGAGTGTGTGTGTGTGTGTGTGTGTGTGTGTGTGTGTGTTACAGGGGATTGAACCCAGGTGCATCCTACCTCTGAGCTACATGTGCAGCCCTATCTTATTTTTTATTTTGAAACAAGGTCTCACCAAGCTGCTGAGGGTCTCACTAAGTTGCTGAGGCTGGCCGCAAACCTGTGATCCTCCTGTCTCAGCCACCCAAGTATTGGGATCTCAGACGTATGCCGCCATGCCTGGCTCATTGATGTCCAGTTCTTACCTGCTAACCGCTTCATCCAGGCTCCCTCGTCGATCCCCAGGTTGTTGTAGATGATCTTCAGGATGTTCCCCAGCAGCGTGTTCATGTGCTCCGAGTTCAGGGCGGTGCAGCACATCTCGGCCCGCTCGGGGTTGTTCTCGGGCCCGTGCTCCCACCAGCGGGACATGTAGCTGCACAGCATGGGCAGCACCACCTCCATCACGTGCGGCATCTGCGTGTAGCGAATGCCGGACTCCGCCAAGTCCACAATTTCTTCCATGAGCTTCTCCAAAGATGGGATATTTGGGCAAACATCTTCCACGTTGGCTGGCAGATTGAGAGCTGGAGAAGCACACGTACAAAAGGACGGCGTTTAACTGATGCCACGGGCCAGATAGCTACTGTGTATAATGGACACGGGCCACCGATGCATACTGCTGAGCAAGACACAGAGCATGCCTGCAGCTGGCTCCTTCTCCCTCTTCTCACGGCAGCTATTCCAAAGTTTCTCTCCCTGCTCGCTCAACTTCCTACCCCACGGCCACTCTCTGAATGTTAGTAAGCAGCATTCCCTCCTCCTTCGCTGCTAACAAGGATAACAAATATCTCTTGCTCCGGCTGCCTGCTCTACAAGCCATCCATGTCTGGCCCCCTCATCTCCTCCATTCCTGATTTTGAGAGGAAGGAGTTTTGAGGTCCCTGTTCGTGCCCCCCCCTCGTATTTCTGATGCTGCTGCCATGTGAGAGGTCTCGCTCAGGCCTCTGTTCTTCCAGGCTCTTCTCTCCCAGCGCCTCCTTCCCGGCAGCCTCTCTAGATGTTTGGATCTCTTCTTGGCGTGCCAACCTTTCCAGGAACTCTTCTATCTACAGCAATGACGCTTCGGCTCCTACCTCTCACTGAATTTATTCCTAACAACCCTCATCTCGCTGAGCGCTCACTGGTATTGCAGGTCATCGGCTGCCCCCCCAAGGTCAATACACCCAGTCACTGTGCCTCTCCTCTGAGTTGTACCAGAGCCATCCGGTCAACCTTTCCTCCTTGCCCAACATTGACATGTTGGTTTTCTGGAAGGATCTCTCTGACTCTCTTCTTTTTTGCAGCTAATATATTTATGTAGGCAATTTCAGCCATTCCTTTGGTCTTTTGCTATACGTTAATCACTTAGAGCCATATTTCATCCTGTTAGCTGACTGGGGAGATTACAGGCTACAGGGCTTCCTTGCCTTGCCCCTAACATGATTCCACCTGCAGGAGGGCTCACCTCCTCTTCCCTGTTTACTCCAGCCCAGGGGCCTGGCCCCATCTTCTAGCTTCTGAACTACCACCATTATTCTCCAACTGCCTACTCCAGCCAATCGTCTTCCTGTCACAATGGAGCAGTGGGGTTCCAAAAATGCAAGTCTATAGTGGCGCACGCCTGTCATCCAGCTCTTAGGAGGCTGAGACCAGAGGAACGCAAGGTTTGCAGCCAGCCTCGGTCACTTAGTGAGACCCTTGATGCAAAAGTTAAAAAATAAAAAATAGGGGTGGGGTGTAGCTCAGAGGTAGAATACCCCTGGGTTCAATCTCCAGTACAAATAAATAAATCAATAAGCAAGTCTCTGCCTGTTACTCCTTTTTCAAAGCCACTAAGAGAACCCTCTTTGTCATTGGTAAAGTCCACGCTCCTCACCGGACATAAAGCACCGTCCCGTTTTCTAGCTTTGCCCTCTTGTCTCATCTCTTCCCTCCTGAAATCTATTCCCAGCCAGGTCAAACGCCTAAAGTTTCTCCTACTGTATCAGAGTTTCAAGTTTTCCCAATTTTAAGACTCATCTTTTTTTTTTGTGGTAGTAGGGATTGAACCCAGGGGCATTCTACCTCCAAGCTACACCCCCAGCCCTATATTATCTTGTATTGGAAACAGGGTCTTGCTAAGTTGCTGAGAGCCTTGATAAGTTGCTAAGGCTGGCCTCATACCTGAGATTCTCCTGTCTTAGCCTCCCAAGTAATGGGATTACAGCCGTGCCCCACCATGCCCAGTTTAAGACTCATCTTGAATCAGCTACATGAAGTCTTTCCAGGTATTCTTAGCTAAACTGCTTTTTTTGTGTCACCAAGGATTTTTATTCTGAATTCTATTACACGTGTTTTTCTCTTTCCTTCTACTACACCCAAAAACTTTCTGAGGAAAAGAACAAAATCTTCTTTGTCATCTTATCAGACTTTCTCCACCTACCACTGTGCACATCACAGAAGGATCTGTCCAACAGGTCCCACAGTTAGCTAGAAGATGAATAAAATCATTAAATTTAATTCCTTTACTGTGTGTATGCAAATGATGTCATAGAAACTAAGCAGTAGATTGTCCGCTTTGTGTATCTCCTTATCTGTAAAGAGATAATAAGTCTGCTTCATTCTTGATTCATGGCAAAAATATTAAGGAATACAAATGCCTTAATGGGATTTTTATGTTTACACAAAAGATTAATAAACTGAACTTTACTTTTCACTAATTACAAATGCACTTCAAATTATGTAGGAAATATTACTAAGGCACACTCAACCTATTTATCTTTAACCTCAACTGTTTTAAGCAAATTAAATAGTAATTACACAATTCATTAAACATTCCTTCCTTGATCAGATTCACTATCAAATCAGCGTATCTAACCAACACCTCCCATTGAAACAAAGAAACGAGCCCACAAACAGAGAGGTGTGCATTTGTGAGCAGCAAGGAGCCCTTGCTCACATTCTGAGAATTCCTTAGGGCCATTAGAAAATGATCAAAATACCACAGACTTCACCACTTAGAGGAAAACAAATGAAAGAAACCCCTCGGGGGCGCATCTGTGCAAGTTCAGGCTTGGAGCACTGGGCTCTGATTGACTGAAGGTGCTGACTAGGATAACCAGTTTCCACTTTGTTTACCCAACTCGACTCAAATCCTAGCTGATAATTCCAGTTAGCTTCTCGACGGCCAATTGCTGAAATCATCAGCAATGGTTATTAAAGCCCTTTCAATGGGTCTATCTACTCAGTAAATCATCAGATTTACCTAAACGGAACGCAACACAAAGCAGGAATACACTTATACAGATACCCAGTGTCCACGCAAGCACCCACGTCCACCCAGACACCCAGTGTACACGCAGACACACGAATCTCAGGGATGTACAGCCTTGGACCAGGTACAAATTAAAGTGGTTGACCAGGTGTCTCAGATTCACTTTAAGCTTTTTAAATTATAAAAATTAAACTGAACTATCAAAACCAAACCACTGAGCCGGGCGTGGTGGC